>SOYY01000292.1:0-25000 GCA_008369825.1 Triplophysa tibetana | reverse complement strand
AGGGGCACGCCAGAGAAAGGCCATCAAGAACTCAACAGAGGCAGCTGAGAAGTCCTCCAGATGGCTGTGATCCGTGGGTACACGCTACTTAGACACAAGTCGGGACTTGATCAATCTCGGATGGGTGAGGGTGTATGATTTTAAAAGACCCGAAACACCCAATGACCTCAGGTTCCATCACTGATGATGTGTCTAAGAGCTTCAAAAGATGTATATTAAACAACTTTATATTCTATTTGTATGGTGTATAACTTATATGTATATTTACGTTTTTTTTATTTACAACTTAAAGGTCACTGCACACACACTTGTATATTACAGCATATTTAATCACTTATGTCATATATAAGTTCTAATACTGAATTTTACAGATGTTCCTAAATGAAATGTATTTATTGAAAAGGGTTCAAACTATGTTTTTCATGCTTCAACCACAATGCAAATATGTGGATAAGGGAGCAATTAAAGTCACGGTTAGAATACCAAAGGCATTAAAGAGACCTTTGTACTGACTCAGAAAGCAGTGATAAACAGCCCATAAAAGGACAACCTCTCCCCCTATTATCTAAAAAACTTTCAGCTTCTTGCATTGTACAGAATAAAGGAATAAATACAGTGTGCGGATGTCATTGTAATTACTTGTATGATAGCACATGGAATATAGACAGTGGTCTAAAGTTTACATACACCTTGCAGAATCCTGAAAATGTTTGAATAAAATGTAATTTATTCAAATAAGTGTAAGTGTAAACTAACTCATTGTTACAATTTTTCATGTAAGAATATCCCTGAAACAACACAGCAAATTGTGAAATTTATAATTGGCAACATTTTGCCTTTTCTTCTACATTTTTGACAATCATTTGAAGGTGGATGTCAATTCAGGGGACTATATGGGATATACACCTCTCCATACGGCCTGTAGATTGGGAAACGTGGACATGGTTCGGTTCCTGCTAGGAAAAGGGGCGTCAGTGAACAGCTCTGGACAACGGCCATTAGACTTGGCTATTAAGAACAGGTAAATAAAAGCCTTTTTGGAATTTAAACAGGATGTGAACTCAATGGACGGTTTCCCGGACAGGGTTTAAGACTAAACTTAAAAAAAATGTAAGAGCTGTCTAAAATAAAATTGCACTGACATGTGTTAAAATACATCAGTGGTGTTGTTTTGTTTTAAAATGTTTTTGTAAGACATGTTCGTAAAAACTACCTTTATGCCGGTTTAAAATAATGCTTGTCTGGGAAACCAGCCCAAGAAGTTTTTTTATTTAGCTGAATTGACATTCACTTGCCATTCATTCAATTATTGCCATGTTGAATAAGAGATGCTCAATTGATCTTATATGTAACTGTGATGGACTGGCAACCTGTGCAGGTGCATGGAGATAAAAAGTTAAATTACTAAAAATAGTTGTTCTTCTATGACAACACTCGGATTTATCACGTATAGATGTCCGGGAAAAAGAGGACGTATGGTCACCCTAGCCTACGTTATACTAGTTACGTTAACATTAACTTTTGCTGTCTGAAGTTTAGTTTAACGCAAAATTACTCTGTAACTGACCCAGTGGCGGTTCTACATTGAATCACTCTCCGGGCGAGATGCTCTCCACCTACCCCACCCATCCGAGAAAAAAACAAAAACAAAGTTTTGCACAAACAGATATGTTTTTCCATAACTATATAAGTGTAAGACAAGCTTATATTTCTCAATTTAGCACCAACTCTGATAAAACACCTGAAGAGGCATCAGTGACTTCAGGAACAGACGCGTTCAATGTATTGTTGTGCTGCGCAGATTGTTTGTCATATCGCATTAAAGTACCGCGAGAGCGATTCAAATGCGTACCGCGCAATCTGCACTTGAATCTCTTTTGCGGTACTTAATGTTATACGATGATAGATTTGCGCAGCGCTGGATGAAGTTAAACGCGTCTATTCTAAAGACTCTGATTAGCTTGTTCAGGTGTTTATATCACAGTTGGGGAGAAACTCTGCAGGAAAATGGATCTCGCGGACCAGAGTTGAGAACCACTGGCCTATAGTCTGTGAGTGATGTTAACCTGTTGGCTTAATGTCTATAGTGAAATAAACTAGCTTGCATCAGACTAGTGTGAGCCTACATTTAATCACCATTTAATCCGTGCAGGGAAACGTTTAGCACTATAATAACCCTGGTGTGGAAATGCCATTTTACATGTCCACTTTATTTTGTTGTTGACATATATGTGCAGTTTAGTTAAGAAATCTGACGTTTTCATTGTTTTGAGAGGATGATGTTAATTTTTAAGTTTGTTCGTTGTTCTTTTTTTAAATCTTTCATTAATAATTTGAATAATAATAATTAATAGTAATTTTTTATTTTGTCAAATTTTAGAAAATAAATACATTGAGACTGTAAAAGATAGCCTTCAAATTTTAGTTTCTGTCCAAATGCACTTGTGAAACGGAAGCCCATTTTTTCACATCTCTTCTATTGACAAAATATGGTGATAATATTATAGTTTTGTATTGCCCAATAAGGTAAAGGAAATTAATTTTAAGATATTGCATAGATATTATCCATGTAATGCTTTCATTAATAAGTTTAATAAGGACGTCTCACCATTATTGTCACAATCACCAGATGGAGTGCCCTCTCAAATCCACTAGGACCATCATTGCACACTACATTTCCCATCACCCATCACCCATCACCCATCACCCGGACACATTGAACACTGATCATTCTCACCTGTTTGCAATAACCTCTGTCTATATAAGCCTGGTTCATTCACTCAGTCATTGCGAAGTCTTTTTACACTGCATTTCTGAGCATTCTCATTTGTATTGGATACCCTATATTTTGTCTTTTTTGAACATTTTCTGCCTCGACAATTGCCTGTGACCCCGTTTCGGATTGTTTGCTGCCTGCCCTGACATTCGCCTGTTTTGTGGATTCTGTTGAAATAAAGCTGCATTTTGATCCGCACCTGTCAAGTCTCTGAGCAGTTCGTGACAATTATGTTAATTTTTTTAACTTGAACCTGATGCACTTAAACATTTCTTCTGCAGTTGTAGTTTCACGAGATTTTTGAAAGTAGGTTATCCTATGATTATTGTCTTGGACTTTACGACTGGATCTTCTCGACAAAACACTGAAATAAATGATACTACTGTACAACTAAACATACCAGCTGGGTTTGAAGCCAGTTGAGTTCCATCACTTCTTTCAGCTCATTCAGGAACGTGTCGTTGCGGACCATCAATCTACTGAGGTCTGTCTCCATATAATCTGGTGTCTGCATGATAATCTGTGACCTGCACACATAAGAAGCACACACTCAACAAACCAAAAGAAATGTGAATTAAAGATGTCTTCCCTTGAAATTTACTCCATAAAGCCCAGATCAGATTTCCCCTTTTCTTCAGCAGAGACCTATGACGCCCCCCAGTGGATAACTGCCGTATTACACATTCACACGTCTAACAGTTCAGATTTATTTTTTCATAAATTCATTGTCAGAGATGATCCTATGATTATTGTCTTGGACTTTAACACTGGATATTCTCGACAATACACTGAAATAAATGATACTTCTTGTGAAATTTCACCTGCTTAAAGCTAAGAAAATATCTATAACACCCCCTTTTAGGTTTTTATTTTTGCATACATTTCAAGCTGTGAGTCACTTGCCACAAACACTAAAAACAAGAAAGATTTAATAATAGAAATACTGGATAGATTGTGATCTTGTATTATCTGGAAAATGTCCTTTGTATAATATGTGTAACAACATTGTTTGATTTTTTTTCTTTTGATTATGTACAGTTGAAAGAAAAAGTATGTGAACCCTTTGGGCTTACTTGGATTTCTTCATAAATTGGTCATAAAATGTGTTCTGATCTTCATCTAAGTCACAACAATAGAGAAAAACAGTCTGCTTAAACTAATACTGCACAAACATTATATGTTTTCATGTTTTTATTGAACACAACATGTAAACATTCATAGTGCAGGGTGGAAAAAGTATGTGAAACCCTAGACTAATGACTTCTCCAAGAGCTAATTGGAGCCAGGAGTCAGCCAACCTGGGGTCCAATCAATGTGATGAGATTGGATGTGTTGATTAAAGCTGGCCTGTCCAATAAAAAACACACACCAGTTTTGAGTTTGCTGTTCTGAAGAAGCGTTGTCTGATGTGAACCATGCCTCGCACAAAAGAGCTCTCAGAAGACCTACGATCAAGAATTGTTGACTTACATAAAGCTGGAAAGGGCTACAAAAGTATATCTAAAAGCCTTGATGTCCATGTGTCCAGATTGTCAGAAGACAGATTGTCTACAAATGGAGAAAGTTCAGCACTGTTGCTACACTCCCTATGCGTGGTCGTCCTGTAAAGATGACTGCAAGAGCACAGCGCAGAATGCTCAATGAGGTGAAGAAGAATCCTAGAGTGTCAGCTAAACACTTACAGAAATCTCTGGCACATGCTAACATTTTTGTTGACAAATCTACAATAAGGAAAACATTAAACAAGAATGGACTTCATGGGAGGACACCACGGAGGAAGCCACTGCTGTCCAAAATAAACATTGCAGCACGTTTGAAGTTTGCAAAAGAGCACCTGGATGTTCCACAGCACTACTGGCAAAACATTCTGTGGACAGATGAAACCAAAATTGAGTTGTTTGGAAAGAACACACAACGCTATGTGTGGAGAACAAAAGGCACAGCACACCAACATCAAAACCTCATCCCAACTGAGAAATATGGTGAAGGGGCATCATGGTTTGGGGTTTGCTTTGCTTCCTCAGGCCCTGGACGGATTACTGTCATCGATGGAAAAATGAATTCCAAAGTTTATCAAGACATTTTGCAGGAAAACTTAAGACCATCTGTCCGCCAACTGAAGCTTAACAGAGGATGGACGATGCAACAGGACAACGACCCAAAGCATAGAAGTAAATCAACAACAGAATGGCTTCAACAGAAGAAAATACGCCTTCTGGAGTGGCCCAGTCAGAGTCCTGACCTCAACCCGATTGAGATGCTATGGCATGACCTCAAGAGAGCGATTCACACCAGACATCCCAAGAATATTGCTGAACTGAAACACTTTTGTAAAGAGGAATGGTCCAAAATTTCTCCTGACCGTTGTGCAGGTCTGATCTGCAACTATAGGAAACGTTTGGTTGAGGTTATTGCTGCCAAAGGAGGGTCAACCAGTTATTAACCCAAAGGTTCACATACTTTTTCCACCCTGCACTATGAATGTTTACATGTTGTGTTCAATAAAAACATGAAAACATATAATGTTTGTGCGGTATTAGTTTAAGCAGACTGTGTTTCTCTATTGTTGTGACTTAGATGAAGATCAGAACACATTTTATGACCAATTTATGAAGAAATCCAAGTAAGCCCAAAGGGTTCACATACTTTTTCTTTCAACTGTATATTGATGTAGGCGGATCTGTTATTGACATAAAGCCAGTTGACTTTCAGCACTTTGTCCAGCCTATCCAGGAACTCCTTTTCACGGACCACAATTCTACTGAGGTTTATCTTCAGAGTGTATAGCATCTAATGTCAGTGTCTGCATTATAAAAACTGTGACGTGGACAGAAAACAAGCATACACTCAAGAAACAAACAAATTGTGAATTAAATATATCTTCCCTGGACATTCATTGCATAAACTTTTCAAGTCAGGATGATCAGATCAGATTTTGCGTACGTTTTTTGGAATGGTTTTAACACTATGGGCCCTATTTTAACGATCTGAAACGCAAGTGTCAAAGCGCGAAGCGCAAGTAACTTTGTGGGCGGGTCTCGGCGCTGTTGCTATTTTCCCGGCGGGATAAATGGCTCTTGCGCCCGGCGCAAATCTAAAATGGGTTGGTCTGAAGTAGCTTCATTATTCATAGGTGTGGTTTGGGCGTAACGTGAAATAAACCAATCAGAGCGTCATCCAACATTCCCTTTAAAAGCAGGTGCGCAAGTTCCATTATGGATTGCTATTATTATGGCGTATTTACCAGGCGCACGCCAGGAGCGGTTCACAGCCGAGGAGACTGATGTTCTTGTATACATATATGTCTTGCCACTATTGGGCAAACAGGTCTGATCCTTAATTACTACAATTTGCCTGAATAATTTGTAAGCTAGATTTATGCCTATTTTTTCACATCTTCGTGGCACACCACAATGATTTCCGTCATCTCATGTGTTAATATTTTTTTAGTGTAACAATTTATGATTTGCAAAAATAACTGTTGCATCTGTGTAGATTACATGAGCAAAGTGTATGCGCGTTGTGCACGCTATACATTATGGTCAAGCATGCGCCCTTAAAATAGCATAATGAACAACGCGCAACGCGCCACTGACTTTAGACTAGGTTTTTTCTGGTCAGTGGCGCAATTGTTTAATGGAACAGCAAAATAGCACCAGGGATTGTTTGCGCCGGAACACGCCTCCTTTTTTGCGCTGAACCGCCCAGGGAGCGCAAGTTCATTCACTAGTTTAGCGACGTGCTTCTGTGGAGGGAAAAGCGCGCTTTGACGGGTGCAAAATAGGAATGACACATGCGTCGGTGCACAAAGTCAATTGCGCTGGGTGCAAGATAGGGCCCTATGTATAATGGCACTTTTACACGTCTTGCATAATTGCCTGGTTTTATATTGATCATGAGAAGGATTCATATTAACTCCCCACTTATTAACAAGATACAAACCCATTTCATTTCAATCTAGTTTAGTCAGAACTCAATATACAAGGTGCTCTGTGAAAAACTCTTCACACAAAGGAATGGTGTTACCTGTGAAAGACACTCACATCATTTGCAAAGAATGTGAAGAACAGTTTGAGGGATTTTGAAATCAGGGATGATGACATGTCTTTGTTGATTTGTCATTACCTTGCTGATGTCTGGTAAGTTTATAACTTACAAAATCTTTTTTTTAGTGCATAATGACTCCTGCTGTAGTCGACAGTAAGCAATAAATCTCTGAAGTATAAAACGATGATGAGAATGCAAGACAAAATGATATTGCATGTTAGTTTATAAAGTTTATTCAAACACATTTATAATGCTGATAAAACACCAATCTTATTGACAAAAGAACACAAAAAGAAAAAAGAACAGAACTATTTACATGTTTATCTACAGTACAGGGCAGAGAGTCTGCAGAAGGGAAAAGATTACAGCGAGACTCTTCTCCTCCTTTACACGGGCACAGAGGACTGCAAGAGAAAGGAAAAGTGTGCATGAGTTAAGAAAAAGTTCACAACAAAATGTCTTTCATCATTTACACATCCTTAGAACTTTCTTTCTTAAATTGACACAAACAGCTTTTTTATTTGTACTAGAAAATAGCATGAAGATAATTTTTAATGTCCACTTCTAATATTGTTCAATAAGAAAGTTTCTTATACCAGTGGCGTGGTTCTTTATTCCACTAGCTTGGTGATCATGGTGTTGTCCCCCAAGTGAACAGCCTCCTTCATTGCTGTCCACCCATTGTAGTCAGTGGTGTCCATGTCCACCCCTGAGAGAAACCACGCATGCAATAGCGCATGATCTCTCTTTAGTACTGTTCTGTAGAGGGAAAACCATTTGTGACTCACAGATATGTATGTGTTATCGAATATGTGTGCAGTTTTGGGGAAAATGCTTGTTGCTTATATACATATGTTAGGTAAAAAAAATGAAAGAATTGACTAAATTAGAGTTTACTGGATTATTTCCACTGCAATTCTCACTGGGTGTAGTTTCACAGTGAACCCTTTCAACCGCAGAAGCTTGATAACTGTAAAATGCCTACAAGACACAGCAATCAATCGAGAAAAAAAACCTCAGGAGAACCCAGGCCCAACCAGGGGATTCCAGTTCCCCTCTGGCAAAAGCTGCTGCCTCTGCACAAGCTCAACAGTGCTTGCACAACAAGGCTAAATAATAACATTTGAAATGTTGTAGGAAAATCAAAGTTGTCGCTTACAGTCTCACATTAAATTCTTAATATTAATAGTTCAACATAACAATCAATCTTTCTACATGAGCGCTGAGCGTCCAGGGGTTTGCCTGGAGCTCACATTGCCTGGACCTCACACAGGACATATAATGTCCTTAACAGGTCTTAAATCGATAAAATAACCATGATATTATTAACAATTAGCTGTTTTACTGCTCCGTACACCATTGGACACATTTGTATATCTGTCGAATACCCAAATTTCAATGAAAAAGCTATTTTTTATTAAAAAGTACAATATATATTTCAGACCTAGTGGAGAAATAGTGACTCATAATAGTGACAGTAGCGTAATGTTTCTTTTATTTGGCGAATATAATATATATATAAATAATATATAAATAAAATGTTTGGCCTAATTATTTTTGGTGGCAAAGATGGGGAGCGCTGGCCCCAAAAGGTTGAGAACCACACGCTTAGAAGAACTTTTACCAATATCACAAAAAATATTCAGTTTTATTAAAAGCAACTTCTTCCTTAGATTTCTGTTTGACATTCATCATGAAAAATCTAACAATTACAAAATAAACACTTTGTTTCAAAGGTGCATATGTTCTCATTATAACATCACTGAAAGCAGTGAAAGATAAGAACTGAATGACTGAAATGCTTCTGTTGTTCACCTCATTTGTTAATAGCTTTGGATAAAAGCGTCTGCTAAATGAATAAATGTAAAGTCAAGAGCCTGACCTAAGCAAACACTGATCCCAATAGTGGTGGTTGAAGGACTTTCAACATTACTTGGTAGGAGCAAATGTGATATTGATTACATTTAATTAATATGATTATGATAAAAATCATATCATATTATAATATGATAATTGATTGATAACAATGATTTGAATCAGCAGTACTGAATTACATTTGATCTGTAAGTCAAACCAGTGGCTCTCAAACTTTTTCCTTGTGTAGAGTGCGTTCCTTTGCGCCCCCTATAAATAAAGACCGTTAATCCTAAACTTAGAATTTTAATTAAACCAGTAAAACAATACTAGAACATCAATGATAATGGTCATATTTTTCCGATCTTTGATTGCCTGTAATGTATGATACATTTCTAGCTCTCATGAAATGTCATAAAGTCTGCGGCCCCCATGGATCCATCTTTGAGCGTCCCGTTTGAGAACCACTGAGTCAGATTATAAATATTACCAATTGAAAATGACTACTCAACTTTACAATTGTTTTAAGACAGTCAGTTACCTCACTTTTTATCAAATGTCATAGTTGAACAGAGCAATACACTTAACTGTAATTTAAACATCAGTTTCGAAAGTACACACTGAGAAGAAAATATTCAATATAGAACCCCAATGAACCTTTTTTTTCTGAGAGTGAACATATAAAGATGTGAAGTCCTACTAAGATGGGTTAAAAAATCACTGAGAAGTTAAACTAACTGAATTGAATATGAATTTAATCTCAAATACATTTGAACTTAATGTGCATTTTACACAGTCGAAAACATTACATGTAATATTAAATACTGTTTTTAAGAAGTATATTAAAGTGCACGTTTTCTTCACAAGGAAATGTACAAGCAGACGTCAAATATATATTAAACCATGACTGTTCCATCACATACTGTAAAGAAAATAGAAACTGCTTGATGTGACATACACTTTAATCTTTATGGCATAAATATCACCTTTATGGCATTGTATTTATTTTAAAGAGAATTCCGATCTTAAATTAAAACTAACTTCTTATGAATTTATCTAATGACACAATTTCTGCACATTTTAGCAATAAATATAAATAAAATAATTAAACAACACACGTTGAGGCTGAAATCTTCCAGCAGGTGGCGGTATTTTCATTGTGTAACTGAAGTCGTCCAACAGAGGGCAGTAGATCTTCACACTGGATTTGAGATGAAGAGAAGAAGAAGATCTTGCGTTCGCCTCCCGCTGTTTTCCTGTTGAACGCGTATTTGCGTAGAAGTCATCGGTCATGGCGGGGCTTGAGTTGCTGTCAGATCAGGGATACAGACTAGATGGACGAAAAGCCCCCGAGCTGCGTAAAGTGCAGGCCCGCATGAGTGTGTTTGCTCAAGCCGACGGGTCCGCTTATCTGGAGCAGGGAAACACAAAAGCGCTCGCGGTGGTTTATGGTCCGCACGAGGTGAGAGATGTTCAGCGCGTCCGCGCGCCCCGTGATCATGATTTATATTTTTTGGATAAAATCCAATTTGAGAAAAACAAATTAATCTAATCGTTTTTATAACAATTACGTAAAGATGATAAACCATACTGTGTTTGCCAATGAAAGTTTTGAAAACTAATATTTCTTAATATTTTGTGTTTAGGGCCTTATAACAGTTAGATTTCACATTTTCTAAATATCTGTGCACCCACTAAACCCAACACATTACCAAAGACAACACCGTAATACTTTCGTTTTTGATGTTATTCTGATTAATCCGTGAGAATTTCTGTGATGGTTTGTGTTGCTTTTATTTCTCAACATGAACGTTTGCCACATAATGTGATAAACAGGTTTTAAATCCATTATGAAGTAACACAGTAACCATCATTTAACCATGACGTTTGTAGGAAAACTATACAAATAAAATAACTTTGTTACTAATGTTTGTTATACTATCATCAAAAGTGTATTGTATTCTTCTGTTCTGTTTTAACATTTTCAACAGTTATTTCTTCGACAAAGTCTGCAGAAGTCACTATAAAATCTACTGAATGCATTATTTTGGTAGATGCTTTTGTAAACAGTGTATCTGGTGTTTTTCCATACTTGTAATTCCTGGTGTTTCAAACCCATGTAGTCTGCGCTGATGACAGCATCTATTTCACAGTGAAAGCGATACATCACCCAAAAATGAACATTCTGTCATCATTTATTCACCTTTAAGTTGTTCCAAACCTGTGCAGGTGTCTTTGTTCTGATGAACACAGAGAAAGATATTTGGAAGAATGCTTATAACCAAACAGATTTTGACTCCCATAGTTAGAAAAAGTGCCCCAGAATTGTTTGCTGTCATACATTCTTCAAAATATCTTCTTTTGTGTTCAACAGAACAAAAAACAGTTATGAAGTAATTTTTCCTACTATGGGAGTCAATGGGAGGCAACATCTGTTTGGTTATGAACATTCTACTAAATATCTTTCCCTGTGTTTATCAGAACAAAAACATTTACACAGATTTGGAACAACTTGAAGGAGAGTAAATGATGACGGAATGTTTATTTTTGGGTGAAGTATCTCTTAAACTACAGGAACCAATAAGACAACGTTATTTACTAAAAATAACTCTGCTAAAATATGTAACTACATTTATTTACTTTAAATCTTCTCTTAAGACACGGGGTTCCCGCAGTAAGTCCCTGCATGATCGTGCAGTCATTAACTGTCAGTACAGCATGGCCACGTTCAGCACGGCGGAGAGGAAGAGACGTCCACACGGTGACCGCAAGTCCAGCGAGATGAGCCTTCACTTGAAACAGACCTTCGAAGCGGCGGTTCTTACTCAGCTCTATCCACGATCACAAATCGACATCTATGTAAAGGTGTGACACTACCATATCATTATAAGAGAAGACTTATTTACTAATACAGTCAAAGCTACCCGTGTCTAATATAATGTATCTTGAATGTATTATGCATAAAACATCTCATCCTGCTCTTCAGATTCTGCAGGCAGATGGTGGAAACTACAGCGCATGTGTAAACGCCGCCACTTTGGCTCTGGTGGACGCTGGCATCCCCATGCGTGACTATGTGTGCGCCTGCACCGCTGGCTTTGTGGAAGAAACACCGCTGGCCGATCTTTGTCACGTAGAGGAGAGCGGAGGAGGCACATCGCTATCATTGGCTCTGCTGCCACGCAGTGGAAACATCGCCCTGCTGCAGATGGACGCCCGTCTCCATCAGGACCACTTGGACACGTTAATTGAGGCGGCCATGACCGCGTGTAAAGGTCTTAGTAAAGTCCTGGATAGTGTTGTGAGACAACATCTGAAGGAGGTTTCGGTTCTAACCAGGGACTGAGGAGGAGAGCAGCTTTCTGTGATAAGACTGACGCTTTGGATGACTGGAATTAGTCATTATTCGTGACTAATGGCGTGCAAAATATGTGTGTGTGCTGTGTATAATAGCTATATATATGTAGAAATACACTCATTTGTAATGAATATTTACATTTGTTTATAAATGTTTGTATTTATATATATTTTTTCTTAAAATTATAAATGCATGTGTGTGAACTGGTATATACATAATTATTGCACATGCACATATTATTTAAAAACAAAACTTTTATTTGCACACCATTAGTTACGAATAATCCATTGACAGCCCTACTAGAATTAATGTTCAGTAAGCTTTAAAAAAAAAAAGGATGTTTTACCACAAACAAGGTGTGAACGCAGGTTTGTTCTGGAAGCCCACATCTGTGCCTGGACGAGACGTCAAAGTCTCTTGAATTGTATTCACTTTATGACAAAAAGTGTTCTTGGTTTTATAAAATTGTCGTGAAATGTTTTGTTTGTTAAATGGTTGCATTTGTGTTTTCTAGATCAAACTAAACATTAAGGTTGAACACTTAATAGACTATTAAGTATTTCATAAAGTGTTGTTTTACATGAAATAAAGAGTTTAAATGACCGGAATGCTATTTTAGGCAGATTTTTTATAACAACAGTTACAAGTAAGACAAAGAAATTATTACAATTTTACTGCGTTTTTAATGATCATAGCTTTCAATAATAGTTATATTTATGTATCTTGTGTGGTAGTGAAAATGTCATGTCAACAACCCTTGATGCTCTGCATGGTGACACTTCATTGTTGTCTAGACAGAAATCATTAAAGCCAAACACATCTTTCATGTTCAGCTTTTCTAAGGTGATTTAATAGAATTCAAGATATAATGTTAGAGATAAATCCCATATTATGCAGCACATGACCATTCCCCTTTAAAATGTCCAGGACATAATCCCAGATACATTAGTCGCACTTTTCATATGTAATGAATGATCAAGATTGCAGTGTAATAAAACCGAAAACATTAATTACAGAATTGAATCTGGCTTATTCCAGCTGAAGGCATCGTAGATGAATATCAGAATTTTGGCAACTGTACGGTTAACAAATATAAGATAATAAACCCTATTACTTTGTGCACGATTTATCAATAAGCAGTCAAATAAATGACATTAAACATTGATTGACAATATTCAGATTGACACATGCTTCCAGACTTATTTACTGCGTAAGACAAAAGCAAGAATACAAATCTGCCACGTGAGACTTGTTTGTCAGGAAAGGAAAATCGCTTCCTAGGTGACACGTAATGGGCGGGGCTAATGACGTAAGAACGTATTCAGTAAGGAAGTTAGATATAGTAGGTAGTTCCCCTTCACTTTAACACGAGCATATGACAGTATCGAACATTTTGCCATCTAACGTAACGGTTTATAGACAAAACATTTCGCACTTTTTCGTCTCCGTTGTGTAAGATATATCCATACTTTGAGTTTAACCGGAAGCGGCGCACAACAGAGCAAAAGACGTGATGGACGGGACTCACCTGACGGAAGACGAAATGGCTGATATAAAGAAAGAGGTAAGTATCGTGTGTGTTCAATAACGTCACACCAAACAAAGCAGATCAAAGATGCTTCGAGTCTGACACTGACAGGTATTTAAAACAAAGAGTGGATGACCTGTGCGATTATTTTCGATGACTTTTCTGAGTATTGATGTAAAAGACTTCTGTGGAATAAGTTATAAATGGGGATAAATTCTATATTTAAACATTCAAACGGGTGTCCCTTAAAAAAGCTTGATTTTGTGGCAGCCCATACAACTGTCTAAGCACCCGGCAATGTTAGCCAATCGGAGTATTTAGAGACCGAATTCTCAGCCAATAGCGAGAGTTTGGGGGCGGGTCGACTCTTAACAGGAACGGGTCGGGCGGGGCTTTGGGCTGACGTCAGCCACGCAGCGCTTTCTTTCCAAGAAAATGCTGCAGAAATGTTTTACTTCCTTAAATATTTAGTTCCCATATAGGATGAATATAAAGTGTAACCCAACAACTTTATCATTATCTCACAAAATGTGTCTATTTATTGCAACTGAGTTGGATAATGTTTTCTCTCCATTAATCAATCATTGGAGTTTGGGTTCCTCGCCACAGCATGGCAGTGTTGGCTTGCTCATCGGGAGACTGCATTAATTTATTAATTTATTTATTAATTAGATATAATTTATTAGATTGATCTTGCTCGTTCAATAAACACCATGCACTGTCCTGTGTTTTACCTTTTCTGTTTTTCCTGTTTGCCCCTGTAAAGCTGCTTTGGGACAATGCACCATGTGAAAAGAGCTATATAAATAAACTACAATTGAGTTCACATTTAAGTGTAGCAGTAAAAACTGCTTCGATTGACTAAATCAGAATCATAAATGTTTAATAAAGTCACATGTTTCACCTGCCTTTTCATTGCAGGCCATAGAGAGGTTGCGGGCGTACTTGGTCGATAAGATCATTGCGGAGCGACATTTCGATTTTTTGCGGTCCAAGAAAATCCTCACCAGAGAGGACACAGAGGAGATCAGCTGCAGGACCACTAGAGGGAGACGGACCAGCAAGCTGCTGGACATCCTTGCAGAAAACCCGCGGGGTTTAGACATGCTCATTGAGTCTATAAAGTGGGGTCGCACCATGAACTTCATCATCGCAAAGATTACAGACGAGGTGCAGCGTGTGAAAAGCGAACGGGTGGATGCTCTTAAAGGTAATAACTGCGAGAAGCAAGAGATGTTCGATGGGGTGAATGCGCCAACTCTGTCACTAACATGTCATGTTTAACTTCTAAAACGCAAAAAAATAAGTAATGAGGAGGGTTATTCTTATTAACAAACTAAAAACTAAAAAACATTGATATTTAAGGAAACTTTTAATATATTGTGACATTTTGTGATATTTCCGTGTATTGCAGTTGGATCTTCAGTTAGCTCATTGTATACCGCCACGAAAGCAACCACGAATGACCTCTCCAAGATGGACATTGACAATGACAAATTCTCCACTATGTGTTACCACCCTGAAGGGGAAGGAAGCCCGTCGGCCTCTGTCGCTACAGGATCCTTTAACCTGCGCTTCGGATCAGGCCGAGTGAACGAGGCTCTAGCAGTCTGTGGAGGTATTGGGAGTATGAACGTGTCCTCCACGATGTCATCAAACCTGCCCAAACCCGGTGACCCTGGAGCGCCACCACTTCCAGAGGAGCCTGATGCTGAGGTCCCGGATATAGATGCCGGCGTTTGTGGGAGCACGGGAAGCAGCGGGGATGTGAATTTCCAGCCGTTGCGCTCACGCTCTCTGTCCCCACACGTGCCGTAGTGTAGCTCTCACCCTGTCATCTACTTTCCTTCAGGGCGTGAACATTCTTCAAACCAACAGTTTGCTGTTTTTAATGTCTGTCACCAGCATCGTCAGGAATTTCAAAGGGAAAGTCGAGGGCTCACTGGTTACTACTTTCACTGTAAAAGAAATTCAGGCCTCTCCAACTCAAAAATGTCTGTTGACTTATTGCATGTAAATTTTTCAGTTGGCTCAGTCGATGTTTCGTCAATTTTATCGACATCTGTTAAAGCAGTGCGCCAAAAATGTTTTTCTTTGTGAAGGGGGCATCACTTTGAGCCCCCCCAAATTAAAACTTATAATCTTAAACTTATAATTTTAATAAAACATATTTAGTTATACCATGATGGAGCATCCATTCCTTTGGTTGGTGGGCTTATATTCCTGACGATTGCTGCATATAATTGATGATACATTTCTATATTTCAAGATCAGGCCCCCCCTCGATCCATGCTGGCCACCCCAGTTTGAGAACCACTGTGTTAAAGGTTCCCCAAAACGATACATCTATGAAACCTGAACTGAGCCGATTGGAAAATGTCAATAGACATTATACTGCCAATTTGTTGAGCCCTGAACTTTTTTTACAGTGTAAAAATGGGCATAGGGGTGGCATTTTCTGCGTTTATACTACTTTTGTAATTGTAGATTTAAACCTGTTCTGTACACATGCATGAAGGGTCACAATCACTTACAGCAATTTGCAGTTAAAAACAAGGATTTTCTGACCAGTATACAACACTTACCAACTAACACTTACCCTTACTCTGGGTAGTGGTAGAATGTTGAACCGAGTGCTGATTCTACATTTACACATTTAGTCATTTAGCAGATGCTTTCATCCAAAGCGACTTACAAGTTGGGTAAACATTGGTAGCAATTGGGTCAAACATTAGCACAACAAAAAGCATAAGTGCAATAAAAACTTGTCTCACAAAGTCTACTACAGTCTACAAACCTTTTTTTGAAAGTTTTTTTAGTTTTTTTTTTACAGATAGAGTAGAAAGATATAGAAATCAGAAATGATCGGTCTGGTGCTGACGAAAGAGATGTGTTTTCAGCCGATTCTTAAAGATGGCCACAGAATCTGCTGATCTTGTAGCAGCAGGCAGATCATTCCACAAATGTGGAACCGATCCAGAGAAGGTTCGTGAGAGCGATTTTCTGCCCTGTCCCTAAACACATGATTTATTTAAATCGCCGTCCGACTGACCGGTCTGAAATGATAGTTCACAACATTTCAAAGAAAGCCAATCCTGGCACATAGTCACTGGATTTAAATCAATGTGAAATGTTTTGACATTGAAGATATGTTGAACTGGTCACGGTCAGGTATAGTGTGCCGATCAGTCCATTATAATTGGTCACCCACAACAGGATTACATGTTAGACTTTCATAAAAGAATCATTCTCTGATTGTTTTGACCCTCTTTGTCATGCACAACAGCATTCTTGCATTTCGTGTTTTTGCGAGGTCAAACTATTTAATGTCGCTACTGTAAAACAACATTGAAACATCCGTGTAACTTGGAGAACCATTTTAAAGCTTAAACAGTCTTTTGCTGTTGTTGAATGAGCGTGGGGTTGTGTCATTGTGCAAATAAAGGAAATGTAGAAGAGAACATCTTCATGATGGCAGTGAGTGTACCATCCTGCATATTGTAGCACCATTTAGCAGAATGTAAAAGCAAGTAGAAAGCGGAGGGACTCGTTTATAAAAGCCAGATATACTTAGTATTTCTCAAAGTATTTATGAGTCATAAATCTCCAAAACCACTTCTGCATTCAAACTTACGTCTAACGCTGTATCAATTCATGTAATGTGGGATTTTCTTCACTGGACACATATTGCGTCACCTCTTGAAGGACATTACAGAAATCCCATACCTCAGTCTGACAGCCACATAAACATGTATACTGTATTTTAAAAGTTGCCATATTCACAAGCTGTGTTTATACGGTATATACCTGACATACTGCAAGCAAAGAGTCAACATAAATATTTTAATAAATTAAGAATAAGTTTATATTTTGTATACTCTCACATGTATTTTCACAATGTTGCTAAAAGGGTTTGTTATCTACAGGCTACCTACTGCCAATAAATGTAACCATCTACTGTGTTTGCAAGCAAAACAACCAAATTATTAATAAACTTTATTTTTTGGTTTAAATGATGTCGACATTTTACCTGTAGATCTTGATCTGTTGTCCCTTAATCCCCATTCAGCCAGCCAATGACTTCGTCGCTATGTGTTGCTTGTCTCTTCCTATTATGTAAAGCCCTGTTCAGACCGCCAGCGACAAAGCAAGGCGATGTCATTCATTTCGACAGTGACTGTTTGCGACAGGAAGTGGGCGTGTCTAGGAGTATAAGAAATTACTTAATGTGAAGTCCTTACATCCTATCTTTCCAAATGTTCTGCCAAAACATACTGCGAATGGTCATTTGACTTTAATACGCCACTTGACTTGTAAATATCACAAAAAGTGTTTCAATCCCAGTTTTGCGAAATATGCCTTTATCATTTTGCCTGAAAAATCACATTGTGCGAGTGTGTGAATTTTTGGGCGATACATGAGAGTTTAAGCGGTTTCAATTGGAATATTTCCAATGTGTTTTTTCAATTTGCGCAATTTGAAGGAAAGTGGAAACATGGAGTCGCGGCACCTGGCGGTCTGTTCTAGTAACATCGTGTCTACACCGGACGTGATGCGACACATGGCTTGTTCTAATGGGATTTTCACGGCACGTCACGTCCGGTGTGGATTTTTTATTTTATTATAATGGGTTTTTGTCACTTGTTTGACCAGTTTGAACAAACCCTCCTGTAACTGACGAGAGACGGATGACATGCGCTCCACTGCTTCACTCCAATGGGTAGTCACTCTCTTCATTTGTGTACTATAAAGTTATACAATTTCTTAACTTTTGTCGCAACTCCTGTAGCTAGACATGCCCTCTTCCTGTCACCAACATTCACTGTCGCTCATGTCACCGGCGTCATAGAGGTGAGAGATTGAGTTATTATGGCAACGTTTTATCAGCTTTTCATATTTTACAGCCGTTCTCACACTGACAGAAGAGTGACAGATGAATGCACTGAATGTTGCACAACCTGCCCAGAAAATGCATGGAATGATTTAACCATTCAATCTGCTCATAATCTGAGGAACAGAACTGGGTGGTTCTAACAGACACACACACACACACAAATACAGGTTTAGTGATATAATCTTTACCGGCGTGTACATATAACAGGTATGAGCTGTTATTCTGTATAGTTTCAAAAGTGCAAGACAACAGCTTCAGTTCCTCAAACACAGAAATCCCAGTCTGTGTTAGTGCCGAGTCAGTCTGATGTTCTGAGCTGACCGGGAATTGTCACAGATGTCTGATGAGGAGCCTCTTGTGTGTAATGGTCCACAAAGTGAGCGGACATGTCACCGGACAGCAAGCACAGATGTGGACCCCACGCTCGTGGAGAACCTCAGGAGAAAGCTCAAATATTTCTTTATGAGTCCTTGTCAGAAGTACAGAGCCAGAGGTCGAAAGCCATGGAAACTATTGCTGCAGTTTCTCAAGATCGTCATTATTACTGTGCAGGTATGAAAAGATTCATTTTGGAATTTATACTTCGTAGATTTTTAGGATAGACAAATTTCCAATTTTATTCTAGGTTGTGTACTTCGGTTTTATACGCTGACGTGAAGAACATCAGGTCAAAAGAACGGTTTTCTTTTATTGTGGAAAGCTCATAAACGTCGTAAGCAGAACCCGATCGGCAGAGGTAGTTTTTTGCCCATTACATTACTATGATTTCGCATTGTGTGTAAACGCCTTTACTGGTTTTCTCTCAGTTTTGTTTATGTGCTCATGTCTGAAAGCGCAGTAGTAAAAGTCCCAAACGGAAGTAATAGTGAAATAACGTATAAAAGTCCACTCTGGAATCATGCAGTTGATGTAGGAGGGTCAAAATGAAGACATTGTTGCATATGCAGGTACATGAGAAGATATACAGCTTCTGACCGTTTTTCCGCTGGATTTTTAATCACTAAACAGACTATCTCCGATGACGTCACTGCATGCGAGAATCCCGGCAAGTCTCAAACTTCTGTGTAAATGCAGTTGCTTCGTATACGGTTTATTACTATGCATGTGAAGATGTGAAAACCGGTTTATTTTTAAGCTGATTTTTTATAGATATCCGTCTATTTTGTGTATGTTAACGCACTCAATGTTACACAAATAATGTTTTTAATATAGTATGACCTCAAGAACCAACAGACAAAAAAGAAGGGTTCTTCAATCAAACTAACGGGCCCTTTTTTAATTTCTCAATTTAGTAAATAAGACGTGTTAGTGTGGATCATACGATGGTGCGACGGTACACGATAGCTCACAATTCATGATACATTTAAAAAAGGAAACGGAAATTCAAAACAACAGATTTAGACAGAACCATCTGTCAAAAACATGTAAAAGGTCTCTCCCTGACAAATAAAACTCAATTTTAACATTAAACGAGGAAATCAATTAAACATTAGATCCTGTAGAGCTTCTTAAAGAAGTAAAAGTTATCAATCACAATAGGTTTAAACATCCTACGGTAAAATAAATCATCATAGCTCCACAGAGCCTATTGTTTTTTTATTCTTTTAAAATTTGCCACTATACATTGTTTCACTTCTCTACAGTCGATTGTGGGTTTCTTGTGTTTTGTGTTTGTCTCCCAGCTGATCTCCTTTGGACTGAGCAATGAGATGATGGTCACATTCAAAGAGAAGAATCTCATGGCCTTCAGACATTTATTTCTGAAGAATTATCAGGACAGTGATCCAGATTACGCCGTATACACCAAACATGATGTGCGTGACCACATCCAGTACGTTATCAGAAGGGTAATTCAGACTACATCTTAAAGTGTACATAAACCTTTGAGATAACATACATCATATCATTTCACGGTTTGGTTTTAATGGCAGTAAATAGACTGTCAAATTTGGCCACTAACTTTATTTTGGCGTGACTTTATCTGTTGATTAATAATCTGGACTGGATTTTTTTTGGTTCAAAGTATCTGAACCTTCAAAACCTGACTACTGGTAATCATGCGTTGGAGAAGATCGATGGGATGTTCAGTCCACTGTCAGTTTGTCAGGAGCTCTATCGACATGCCGACATTTCACCATCCAATGAAACCTTTGATATTGATCCTCATGTAGACACAGGTACAACCTACTTCGTCATAATATTGTTTAATTAACATTAATATGGATAAATGTTTATAGAGACATGTTTACACAGAGATAGTACATGCAGAATTATAAAATATGAAATGAAAACTACTGAAGTAATATTAAAGTATGTGTTTTACATTTGTAATATAAATTGAGTTGTTAAGTGCTGCTGTGAGTTGATTGTGTGTGTGCTTTATCATTTCTATCTTACCAAAATACTTACATTTATTTCCTAATTGGCAGAATGTATTTTCATTTACCCGACATCACCCTACAACAATGAGTCTTTGGCAAGTGACATGAACCTCACTATTGACTTTCAAAGGTGTGTGCAATTTGCCTATTAAATTCATCATCACTTTCATTTCCTTTATTTTTGATTTTAGCTTGTGTCCTTTATTAATATACTGTATTGTGTGATAACTTTTCCAGCCTTTTAGCGGTGAACATTTCTTTCAAAGTCAAGGCTATAAACATTCAAACAATCAGTCATCAAGAGTTACCCGACTGCTATGACTTTCACATTAATGTAAGTGCACGCACGCAGTGACATTTCATATAATCACAAATTTAGGTCATGACCA
Organism: Triplophysa tibetana; assembly: GCA_008369825.1. Lineage (NCBI taxonomy): Eukaryota > Metazoa > Chordata > Actinopteri > Cypriniformes > Nemacheilidae > Triplophysa > Triplophysa tibetana. The sequence continues at coordinate 3,773 of SOYY01000292.1, read as the reverse complement.
TAACATTTCTTTACTTAACGCATCCAAGAGCACTACAAATAAAGCTACTTCTGCTTTACACTCATTTTCTTTTCCATGATTGGCTAATAGAGTTTTGCTTATGTCACATGAAAGCTACACATTTCCTACTTGTCAACCACTTTTTTGACTTAACAGTAGACCCACTGTTTGTCACAAGGTCACGAAATTCCTTTATTTCTCATTACAATACTCAATGACTTCATCCCTTTGGAAAGATTGAAGTGGATCATGTGTCAAATCTGCTGTGTTCAATTCCAGATTATGTTTGACAACCACGCACAAAGTGGCCAAATCCCAATATCTCTCAGCAGTGATGTTCAGATCAAGGGCTGTAAAAACGGGAATGTTTCAGGCTCGAGTAAGTGGATTTATGATACAGTGTCATTTATGCAAAAGAAATCCCTTAAAATCTGTGGCCATCACACTAAAGAAACAGAATTGTCAATACATTACTGCATATAGCGTGTGACCTCAAAAAGTATTTTGCCACTCAATTAAAAGTTAAATGAATGTCATTACATTACCTTTGGTGTACATGCCACTCAACTAAAGCAACGGATTAAAACACAAAGGGTTGTGGGCTTGACTTCCAGGGAACAAATGAACACACCTTGAATACACCGAAGGTGTTGTAATGTACGTTAGAATATCAAAAATAACAATACTCTTAAGCTTTTTTTAAACTAACTTCACTTTTCTGTTTATCTAATTAACATGTTAACATGTTTAAAAGGTTAAATCATTGATTTTTTTTAAGAAATAATTTCAGAAATAATTTCAGAACAGTGTGATTTTCTTAAAGTCGGCATGAAATGAAAAAATTATCATTTTTATTGAGTTACACAGTGGTGAGGTATATATTTTGAATTATTTATCTGTGCACATCATCATTTTTTATATACATTTGCACTTGCAATCTTTAAATTAAAACGACCCCCCCTCGAGCCGACACCTCTTCACTTCTGGTCACGAGGAATGGTGCGAGGGCGGGGCTGCAATGACTGACAGGTTGCAAACTGGTGTTCAAATCGTTCACCGTTTAACGATCCAATCAGTTGTCGGTGGATGAAATCAAGTCCTGCCCAACATTTTTTTTTAAACATTTCAGAAGTCGTTTCAATCGGGTAAACATCAATACACGGAAAATATACACAATCGATACTTCCGATTCATGCCCGACTTTAAATAAAACACCTCACCTGTACACGCACATCATCCAGTAGGGGACGGTACATTCAATCATGATCACATGATCAGTTGCCCCTGTTTAGTTGCATATTAATGTATAAAAGGATTAAAAATGAATGAATTATTTTCACACCGTGTATAATTATAAATCTCTCTTTTGATCCACCAGACATTCACTTTATGCTGATAGTTGTGTTTGACTGTGTGGTCATCTGTGCCTGTTTGCTGTCACTCGCTCTCTGCATGCGCTCTGTCTTCACAGGCATTTTATTACAGTTTGTGAGTATCATGTGAATATTGGTTACTGTAGATGAACACTGTAGGCCAATAACATATATGAAATAATATTAACAAAGATTACCAAAATGATAAAGATCCCTTCTGTTTGTTTGTATGTGCCTTTAATGTTTGATGATGAGCCCATAGCTTTCAATAGGAATAAGTTATTCATGTTGATTTCCATCAGGAATACACAGCACATGTGTTGAATGAGCACAGTAAAAGTGTGTCGTGGTCTGAGAGACTGGAGTTCATTAACGGCTGGTACATTCTCATCATCATCAGTGACACTTTGACCGTTGCAGGTTCAGTTCTCAAGATATGTATTCAGAGCAAGGTAAGACGCTCATAAATATTGTTTTTAAAATCTCTTTTTAAACAGAAGTCACATGCAAGTTCAATGCGTGGCTTTATTTTTCATTTCAGGAACTGACAAACTATGACGAGTGCAGTATACTGCTAGGCACCGCAACAATGCTGGTGTGGATCGGAGTCATGCGCTACTTCAGTTTCTTTCAGAAGTATTATGTAAGACATCTAATTAAATAATTCACTTAATCATTGTTCATAAAAACGCAAATTACTTTGTTTCATAGCCCTTCCAAAACTTGCAAATCTGGAAACCAAAGCTACTTTTAAAGGGACAGTGCACACAAAAATTTAAATAAATATGTATCTCAACCTCAGGTTGTTTCAAACCTATTTCTTGGTTTTGTTGAACACAAAGACAGATCTTTGGAAGAATGTTGGCATTACTGGGACATCATTGACTACCATAGGATTTAGAAAAACAAACAGTTCTAGGACACCTCTAGACAACGATGTGCCAGAAGGGAACATTTGTAACATTCTTCCAAAAATCATTCTCTGTGTTGATCAGTACACAGTAATTTATACAACTCACTGAGCGTTCACACCAGACGTGACATGCACGAATAAATCCCGCTATTCGCGCATAGTTGGACGCTTGAACATTTTGAGTTTACTCGCTTCATTCAACCGTGAAATTCACTTCACAACAACGCGAATTCGCGTCATGGGTGGGGCTTCTGCCAGGGGCTCCAGTCTCATGTATATATATACAGTATATTTATAGCTCAAATTGAGTAAAGAGCATTTTTTACAATTTACCAGATTGTCCGACCTACTCACTCACTTTCTTCCAATCAAGATCCTATTTATTCCTGTTTCGATAAAAGTAAGAAGATGTTTCGTACAGGTCCAGGTATCCACAAACAGCGACGATGATTTTGTCCTCCATTGTTATTTCGGATTTTTGCCTCCGCTTAATACGTCCTAATCACGTCACTCCTAGAGCAAGCTCCTGATTGGTTAACACCGCACGACGATTCGCCAAAGATCAGATTTCTCACCATTTTTTATTTGTCAAACGCCCGAAACACTCAATTTGCGCAGCAGGATTTCTATTGCGTCTTTGTATTGACTGAACATGTTAATCACTCGCGCTTAACGCTTCATTCGCCTCTGGTAGGAACGCACCATCACATGAAATTTGCAATGACAGATTTTAATTTTTGGGTCAACAGTCCCTTTAACCTAAATAAGTTTGAATGTCACTGGATTAGTTATACAGTAAAAGCTTTACTTCCCTGAATTTTTATAATTATGTGCAACTAGATTTTTTAATGGTGGTTCCCCTCAACCTCACACAGGTGTAAACATGGATGTAATTCATTCAATCAACTACATACATGTTGCACGATTGAGTTTAATAACCAGAACGTGTTTCATCTATTTATTTAGAGCCCAAGATGGCTATTTTAGTGCAATGTTTCACCTGAAGAAGATCTTTCTTAAAATGAAATGTTTCTTCTATTGTGGTATTTCAATTAAGTGCATGTGATAATGTCATTAATCCTGATGATGATGAAGATGACGGTGTTCCTGAAGATCAGTGCTTTGTGTCTCCAGATCCTCATCCTCACTCTGCGGGCTGCTCTTCCCAATGTGATTCGATTCTCTCTCTGTGCTGTCATGATTTATCTCAGCTACTGCTTCTGCGGATGGATCGTTTTGGGGCCGCACCATGAAAATGTGAGAGATTTAATCATTCAATTTAGAACAAATGTTTTCTCTCTTTGAGCGATACTGTATTAGACTTCATACATATAAAAAATCTCATTCAAATATAATTTTTCCTCAGTTTCGAACATTCAATATGGCAGCAGACTGCTTGTTTGCTATGATTAACGGGGATGAAATCTACTCCACCTTCACTAAACTCCGTGAGAAGAGCTACCTGGTGTGGGTGTTCAGCGCCCTGT
>SOYY01000150.1:0-28134 GCA_008369825.1 Triplophysa tibetana | reverse complement strand
AAACTGGCTGTGTGCATAATGAAAAAAAGTGTTTAGCAAAGGATCAGAGTCAGTTTTCACAAACGCTCATTCTGAGTGCTGGGAGAGTCAGACATAAGGGCTTTGCACTGATCACAGCATTTTGTTTAAAACAGGCTGGGTGCATAATGAAAAATCGCGTTTAGCAAAGGATCATAGTGAGTTTTCATAAACGCTCATTCTGAGTGTTCTGAGATTCAGAAATAAGGGCTTTGCTCTGGAAACTGCATTCTGTTTAAAACTGGCTGTGTGCATAATGAAAAATCGAGTTTACCAAAGGATCATAGTCAGTTTTCATAAACGCTCATTCTGAGTGCTGGAAGAGTCAGAAACATGAGATTTTGTCTGAAAACTGCATTTTGTGAAAAACAGGCTGAGAACATAATGAAAAGTGCGTTTAGCAAAGGATCATAGTGTGTTTTTATAAAGGCTCATTCTGAGTGCTCTGAGATTCAGAAATAAGGGCTTTGCTCTGGAAACTGCATTCTTTTTAAAACTGGCTGTGTGCATAATGAAAAAAAGTGTTTAGCGAAGGATCAGAGTCAGTTTTCACAAACGCTCAATTCTGAGTGCTGTGAGTGTCCGAAACATGAGATTTTGACTGAAACCTGCATTTTGTGAAAAACAGGCTGAGGACATAATGAAAAATCGCGTTTAGCAAAGGATCAGAGTCAGTTTTCATAAACGCTCATTCTGAGTGCTTTGAGAGTTAGGGCTTTGCACTGGAAACTGCATTCTGTTTAAAACTGGCTGTGTGCATAATGAAAAATCGCGTTTAGCAAAGGATCATAGTCAGTTTTCATAAACGCTCATTCTGAGTGCTGGAAGAGTCAGAAATAAGGGCTTTGCACTGAACACAGCATTCTGTTTAAAACAGGCTGGATGCATAATGAAAAATCGCGTTTAGCAAAGGATCATAGTCAGTTTTCATAAACGCTCATTCTGAGTGCTGGGAGAGTCAGAAATTAGGGCTTTGCACTGATCACAGCATTTTGTTTAAAACAGGCTGGGTGCATAATGAAAAAAAGTGTTTAGCAAAGGATCACAGTCAGTTTTCAAAAACGTTCATTCTGCGTGCTGTGAGAGTCAGAAACATGAGATTTTGATCGAAAACTGCATTTTGTGAAAAACAGGCTGAGGACATAATGAAAAAGTGCGTTTAGCAAAGGATCATAGTGAGTTTTCATAAACGCTCATTCTGAGTGCTCTGAGATTCAGAAATAAGGGCTTTGCTCTGGAAACTGCATTCTGTTTAAAACTGGCTGTGTGCATACTGAAAAAAAGTGTTTAGCAAAGGATCAGAGTCAGTTTTCACGAACGCTCATTCTGAGGTGCTGTGAGAGTCAGAAACATGAGATTTTGTCTGAAAACTGCATTTTGTGAAAAACAGGCTGAGGACATAATGAAAAATCGCGTTTAACAAAGGATCATAGTCAGTTTTCATAAACGCTCATTCTGAGTGCTGGAAGAGTCAGAAATAAGTGCTTTGCACTGAACACAGCATTCTGTTTAAAACAGGCTGGGTGCATAATGAAAAATCGCGTTTAACAAAGGATCATAGTCAGTTTTCATAAACGCTCATTCTGAGTGCTGGGAGAGTCAGAAATAAGGGCTTTGCACTGATCACAGCATTTTGTTTAAAACAGGCTGGGTGCATAATGAAAAAAAGTGTTTAGCAAAGGATCACAGTCAGTTTTCAAAAACGTTCATTCTGAGTGCTTGTGAGAGTCAGAAACATGAGATTTTGACTGAAAACAGCATTCTGTGTAAAACTGTCTGTGTGCATAATGAAAAAAAGTGTTTAGCATAGGATCAGAGTCAGTTTTCACAAACGCTCATTCTGAGTGCTGTGAGATTCAGAAACATGAGATTTTGACTGAAAACTGCATTCTGTGTAAAACTGTCTGTGTGCATAATGAAAAAAAGTGTTTAGCAAAGGATCAGAGTCAGTTTTCACGAACGCTCATTCTGAGTGCTGTGAGAGTCAGAAACATGAGATTTTGACTGAAACCTGCATTTTGTGAAAAACAGGCAGAGGACATAATGAAAAATCGCGTTTAGCAAAGGATCATAGTGAGTTTTCATAAAGGCTCATTCTGAGTTCTCTGAGATTCAGAAATAAGGGCTTTGCTCTGGAAACTGCATTCTTTTTAAAACTGGCTGTGTGCATAATGAAAAAAAAGGGTTTTGCAAAGGATCACAGTCAGTTTTCACAAACGCTCATTCTGAGTGCTGTGAGAGTCAGAAACATGAGATTTTGACTTAAAACTGCATTCTGTGTAAAACTGTCTGTGTGCATAATGAAAAAAGGTGTTTAGCAAAGGATCAGAGTCAGTTTTCACGAACGCTCATTCTGAGTGCTGTGAGAGTCAGAAACATGAGATTTTGACTGAAAACTGCATTTTGTGAAAAACAGGCTGAGGACATAATGAAAAATCGCGTTTAGCAAAGGATCATAGTCAGTTTTCATAAACGCTCATTCTGAGTGCTGGGAGAGTCAGAAAAAAGGCTTTGCACTGATCACAGCATTTTGTTTAAAACAGGCTGGGTGCATAATGAAAAAAAGTGTTTAGCAAAGGATCACAGTCAGTTTTCAAAAACGTTCATTCTGAGTGCTTGTGAGAGTCAGAAATATGAGATTTTGACTGAAAACAGCATTCTGTGTAAAACTGTCTGTGTGCATAATGAAAAAAAGTTTAGCAAAGGATCAGAGTCAGTTTTCACAAACGCTCATTCTGAGTGCTGGGAGAGTCAGAAATAAGGGCTTTGCACTGAAAACTGCATTCTGTGTAAAACTGTCTGTGTGCATAATGAAAAAAAGTGTTTAGCAAAGGATCAGAGTCAGTTTTCACAAACGCTCATTCTGAGTGCTGGGAGAGTCAGAAACATGAGATTTTGACTGAAACTGCATTTTGTGAAAAACAGGCTGAGGACATAATGAAAAAGTGCGTTTAGCAAAGGATCATAGTGAGTTTTCATAAACGCTCATTCTGAGTGCTCTGAGATTCAGAAATAAGGGCTTTGCTCTGGAAACTGCATTCTGTTTAAAACTGGCTGTGTGCATAATGAAAAAAAGTGTTTAGCAAAGGATCAGAGTCAGTTTTCACGAACGCTCATTCTGAGGTGCTGTGAGAGTCAGAAACATGAGATTTTGTCTGAAAACTGCATTTTGTGAAAAACAGGCTGAGGACATAATGAAAAATCGCGTTTAACAAAGGATCATAGTCAGTTTTCATAAACGCTCATTCTGAGTGCTGGAAGAGTCAGAAATAAGTGCTTTGCACTGAACACAGCATTCTGTTTAAAACAGGCTGGGTGCATAATGAAAAATCGCGTTTAACAAAGGATCATAGTCAGTTTTCATAAACGCTCATTCTGAGTGCTGGGAGACTCAGAAATAAGGGCTTTGCACTGATCACAGCATTTTGTTTAAAACAGGCTGGGTGCATAATGAAAAAAAGTGTTTAGCAAAGGATCACAGTCAGTTTTCAAAAACGTTCATTCTGAGTGCTTGTGAGAGTCAGAAACATGAGATTTTGACTGAAAACAGCATTCTGTGTAAAACTGTCTGTGTGCATAATGAAAAAAAGTGTTTAGCATATATCAGAGTCAGTTTTCACAAACGCTCATTCAGAGTGCTGTGAGATTCAGAAACATGAGATTTTGACTGAAAACTGCATTCTGTGTAAAACTGTCTGTGTGCATAATTTAAAAAAGTGTTTAGCAAAGGATCAGAGTCAGTTTTCACGAACGCTCATTCTGAGTGCTGTGAGAGTCAGAAACATGAGATTTTGACTGAAACCTGCATTTTGTGAAAAACAGGCTGAGGACATAATGAAAAATCGCGTTTAGCAAAGGATCATAGTGAGTTTTCATAAAGGCTCATTCTGAGTTCTCTGAGATTCAGAAATAAGGGCTTTGCTCTGGAAACTGCATTCTTTTTAAAACTGGCTGTGTGCATAATGAAAAAAAAGGGTTTTGCAAAGGATCACAGTCAGTTTTCACAAACGCTCATTCTGAGTGCTGTGAGAGTCAGAAACATGAGATTTTGACTTAAAACTGCATTCTGTGTAAAACTGTCTGTGTGCATAATGAAAAAGGTGTTTAGCAAAGGATCAGAGTCAGTTTTCACGAACGCTCATTCTGAGTGCTGTGAGAGTCAGAAACATGAGATTTTGACTGAAAACTGCATTTTGTGAAAAACAGGCTGAGGACATAATGAAAAATCGCGTTTAGCAAAGGATCATAGTCAGTTTTCATAAACGCTCATTCTGAGTGCTGGGAGAGTCAGAAAAAAGGCTTTGCACTGATCACAGCATTTTGTTTAAAACAGGCTGGGTGCATAATGAAAAAAAGTGTTTAGCAAAGGATCACAGTCAGTTTTCAAAAACGTTCATTCTGAGTGCTGTGAGAGTCAGAAACATGAGATTTTGACTTAAAACTGCATTCTGTGTAAAACTGTCTGTGTGCATAATGAAAAAAGGTGTTTAGCAAAGGATCAGAGTCAGTTTTCACGAACGCTCATTCTGAGTGCTGTGAGAGTCAGAAACATGAGATTTTGACTGAAAACTGCATTTTGTGAAAAACAGGCTGAGGACATAATGAAAAATCGCGTTTAGCAAAGGATCATAGTCAGTTTTCATAAACGCTCATTCTGAGTGCTGGGAGAGTCAGAAAAAAGGCTTTGCACTGATCACAGCATTTTGTTTAAAACAGGCTGGGTGCATAATGAAAAAAAGTGTTTAGCAAAGGATCACAGTCAGTTTTCAAAAACGTTCATTCTGAGTGCTTGTGAGAGTCAGAAATATGAGATTTTGACTGAAAACAGCATTCTGTGTAAAACTGTCTGTGTGCATAATGAAAAAAAGTGTTTAGCAAAGGATCAGAGTCAGTTTTCACAAACGCTCATTCTGAGTGCTGGGAGAGTCAGAAATAAGGGCTTTGCACTGAAAACTGCATTCTGTGTAAAACTGTCTGTGTGCATAATGAAAAAAAGTGTTTAGCAAAGGATCAGAGTCAGTTTTCACAAACGCTCATTCTGAGTGCTGGGAGAGTCAGAAACATGAGATTTTGACTGAAACTGCATTTTGTGAAAAACAGGCTGAGGACATAATGAAAAAGTGCGTTTAGCAAAGGATCATAGTAAGTTTTCATAAACGCTCAATCTGAGTGATCTGAGATTCAGAAATAAGGGCTTTGCTCTGGAAACTGCATTCTGTTTAAAACTGGCTGTGTGCATACTGAAAAAAAGTGTTTAGCAAAGGATCAGAGTCAGTTTTCATAAACGCTCATTCTGAGTGCTTTGAGAGTCAGAAACATGAGATTTTGACTGAAAACTGCATTCTGTGTAAAACTGTCTGTGTGCATAATGAAAAAAAGTGTTTAGCAAAGGATCAGAGTCAGTTTTCACAAACGCTCATTCTGAGTGCTGTGAGAGTCAGAAACATGATATTTTAACTGAAATCTGCATTTTGTGAAAAACAGACTGAGGACATAATCAAAAAGTGCGTTTAGCAAAGGATCATAGTGAGTTTTACTAAACACTCATTCTGAGTGCTCTGAGATTCAGAAATAAGGGCTTTGCTCTGGAAACTGCATCCTGTTTAAAACTGGCTGTGTGCATACTGAAAAAAAGTGTTTAGCAAAGGATCAGAGTCAGTTTTCAGAAATGCTCCTTCTGAGTGCTGGGAGCGTCAGAACCATGGGCTATGCTCTGAAAACTGCATTCTGTGTAAAACTGGCTGTGTGCATAATGAAAAAAAGTGTTTAGCAAAGGGTCAGAATCAGTTTTCACAAACGCTCATTCTGAGTGCTGGGAGAGTCAGAAATAAGGGCTTTGCACTGATCACAGCATTTTGTTTAAAACAGGCTGGGTGCATAATGAAAAAAGGTGTTTAGCAAAGGATCAGAGTCAGTTTTCACAAACGCTCATTCTGAGTGCTGGGAGAGTCAGAAACATGAGATTTTGACTGAAACTGCATTTTGTGAAAAACAGGCTGAGGACATAATGAAAAAGTGCGTTTAGCAAAGGATCATAGTAAGTTTTCATAAACGCTCAATCTGAGTGATCTGAGATTCAGAAATAAGGGCTTTGCTCTGGAAACTGCATTCTGTTTAAAACTGGCTGTGTGCATACTGAAAAAAAGTGTTTAGCAAAGGATCAGAGTCAGTTTTCATAAACGCTCATTCTGAGTGCTTTGAGAGTCACAAACATGAGATTTTGACTGAAAACTGCATTCTGTGTAAAACTGTCTGTGTGCATAATGAAAAAAAGTGTTTAGCAAAGGATCAGAGTCAGTTTTCACATACGCTCATTTTGAGTGCTGTGAGAGTCAGAAACATGAGATTTTGTCTGAAAACTGCATTTTGTGAAAAACAGGCTGAAAACATAATGAAAAGTGCGTTTAGCAAAGGATCATAGTGAGTTTTCATAAAGGCTCATTCTGAGTGCTTTGAGAGTCAGAAATAAGGGCTTTGCACTGTGTGAGAATCTGGATTTCGTCCTGTCCTCTTTAAATATATCATCTTTGTCTAAAAGAACATTTGTCTATCATACGTATTCATTCAGATTATAGTATAAGCTTCCTTCACCCTAATATGGGCCTTACTTTCCTGTTGTTTAATCCTAGTTGAGAGTCGTACTGACCTGAGTGACTATCGGTCTCCATCTCAAGGCTCTTAATGATATGAATTGATGTGTTTTGATGCTTAGTACGTAGTTATAATCATATCTGATCGTCCTGAGGAGGAATGAGACTAAACATCAAGTCTTGTCTTTTTCCACCCTTGTGGTTTTTTATGACACCTCCTTTTAATCTTATAAATATTAGTCCTCATACAAATAAACATTGGACTCTGATTGAAACAAGCACTTGTTGTCTGTGTCAAACTTTGTCTCCAGATCTGCAACTCTGTGTGTTCCGTCGACTACACTTTTCAACCATAGAATAATATTTTGTGGGGGACATTGAGAATTTTACATTCTAACAGTTGGGGGCTCGTCTATGAGGGGAGGAAGAGACTCTCTTCTCTCTTAGAACCAAGAGGCCAAAGCATACTGAGGAAAGCGCACCTGACGATCGGGCACAGACCTACAGGAAAAGGGTGAGTGTTTTTTCTTCTATACAGTTTTTTTTCTGGCTTAGAGAATAACGCTTACCCTGTAGGATTCTTGTGGTTTAATATTTCGTGGGACGAAATAGTTTTTTTTCAATTCATGTTAGTGGGAATTCGCTTTCCCATTGTTGTGACAATGCGGCTGGCAACAGTAATTAGTAAAATAATTATTATCGTAAGAATATGAAAGGTTTTGCAGTACTGATCACACTGTAATTTTGGATCGTGGTGTTGGCTTCTCAGAGAAAGTGCTTTGTTAACAAATTTATTAGAGTTTATTCTAAAAAAGAATAATTTATTACAGATTTCACTGTTACTGCATGACATATTGAAATATTGTTATCAGGAAAAAGACGGTGAATTTAATATCCACCTCTGATCACAATATAATACATGTTGTAGTGTTGAAACTTTTGGTCGATTGAACACGAGGGTTTATCTTTGTTTTGTCTGTACTGTCTTTATCACTAACTTGTTTGGAGTGTAAGATGGGGAATTCTGCTTCAAAGCCACTGCCGGGCGAAACGCCTGTCGCATTTATGCATAGAAATAATCAGGGATTTTATGCAAATCCATATGTTAGCAATCTCGCAGGATGGTCGGAGGGAATAAAACCGCAAATTGATATTCCCTACCCGAGGGAAGGTTCCTTTTCTGATGATTGTATGTTTTTGGCAAAGAGCCTGGTAAAGGAAGGGTGGGGAGACCCAATGTGGGATTATCCATACATGAATAAAGCTTATGCCGTATGGAAAGAGATGAGGAAGGTTTGGGACCAGGGTCCGGATAAACAAAAAATGGTTGCATATGCAAGTCACAATCTGTGGCCATTAGAAAGACCACCGCCTTCTTACCAGGCTCCTAGCCAAGGTCAGACTGCACCCTCTGCGCCCACTCTGTCGGTAAAACCAATCATCAGGGGTAATACCGTGTCCGCAAAACTTAACATTACAGGTCAAGAACAAACAGTCGAGGTAAAACCGAAAAAATGCATTGTTAAACCTAACATAATTACAAACCCGAAAAATTCAATGGTTTGGGTGAGGGCTGGAAATACGCTAAATGTTAGACCATTACGAATGTCTGATATGGAGGCGATCTGTAAAAGTTTGCCTCCCCCACAGGAAGCGGGTAAATATGTGTCAATTTTGCAAACGCACACAAAATATGGACATTTTACAGGAAGAGATTTCCGAGCGGTGTTGTTAAGAACACTAGAGAAAGATGTAACTGAAGAAATGATGATTGAAAAATGTCCCGCATTATCTATTGACAATGATAGAATCACAAGCAGCGGTACAGCTGCAAACCCACATGAGTTGTTTTGGGAAACTTCTGCTAATGTTGAAATATTTTTCAATCAGTTAAGAGTGTTTCTAGATGAACGTCTAGGGAGCCAACAAGATTTATCCTTCGCCGCAGGCACTAAGCAGGCAACGAAAGAATCAGCGGCTCAATTTTTTGTCCGTTTTAAGAAAGCGTGGGTTGAAGATTCTAAATTGCCATTAAACAATGAAATAAAGCCTCAGTTTGTTAACACTCTTCTGAATAACATGCATCCTAGACAGGCGCAGCTGATCAGAATAACAACTTCTAACTTGCATGATATGACTTTAGATGGTCTAGGAAAGAGGATCAGGGAGCTGGATAGTTCTGGTGGGTTTTCTGGTGGGTATTCTGGAAAGGTTGAGAATGCTATGTTTACAGGCTATCCAGAAAAGAGGATAACTGAACAAACGTCTGTCAAACGAAAGAAGTCTGAGGTAATCTGCTTTCAGTGCGGAGGGAGGGGCCATTACAAGCGAGAGTGCAAGCAGTTGCGCAAGCCAGTTTCTGGTGAGTCACACACACACAGGCACACACCACAGAGCAGACATGAGAACATGGGTGCTTCAACAGCGGGTACTTCTTACCCGACCCAGTGGCACTTAAATCGTGCATAGGGGTGTCCACGGAGTGATGTCAGTTTTGATTTAAGTATGGTGACCTTAAGCTTCTCGAATAATGGCGAAGATTTGCCTTATTTTTGCCTTATGATAAATGGGCAGCCTCAAACCTTTCTGCTTGATACAGGCGCAGATGCTTCGTCCATGACTGCTAATAGCTACGAAGGTCCCATAACAAATCAAATTATTCACTCTGTGGGAATTTCCGGAACTGACGTTGCTTGTACTGTCACACCCCCAATACAGGTTAAAGCCTCGGGTATTAAACCATTTTTTCACAAATTCACCATTATTCCAGGAGCTCCGCTAAATCTCTTAGGTCGTGATATGATGCACAAACTAGGCATGGATATTAAGTTTACTGATAACAAGGTTGTTTTTTCTTTTCTGTCTAGTCTACAGGCGTCCGTCGATCCTTTGCCAACAGGTGGACAGCCAAACGGTTCACGATCGCCTGTTTCCGGGTGCAGCATGCCTACACGGGTGGACTCCATGATTAACCCTTTGTTATGGTCTCAGTTCAAAGATGACACTGGTTTCATTGATATGGAACCGTACAGGGCAAAACTTAAAACAAACAAGCCTGTCTACATTAAACAATACCCTTTATCTAAAGATAAGGAAGAAGGTATTACGCCTTTAATTGAAAGTTTTGTCCAGCAGGGTGTCCTCGAACACACACACTCACCATACAACACACCAATTAATCCTGTAGTGAAAGCTGATGGGAAAACATGGAGATTAACTCAAGATTTAAGAGCAGTAAATCAGTTAATCATACCACTCGCACCAATTGTGCCTGATGTTTTGACTGTTATGAATTCTGTGCCACATTCACACAAATATTTCACTGTAATTGATTTGTGTGCAGCTTTTTTCTCCGTACCTGTACACCCAGACACTCAGCCTTTGTTAGCATTTACATTTAAAGGACAACAATATTCGTGGACACGCCTTGCTCAAGGATATCGCGATTCACCGGCTGTCTTTTCTGCGGCAGTACACAGAACTTTGGCCAAAATGACTGATTTGCCTTCATCAGTTTGTGTTCTTCAGTTTGCAGATGATATCCTCGTGTCGGGGGAGACGGAGTTGGACTGTGAAAAAGCATCTATAATTGTTTGCAATGTACTTGCTGAAACAGGTTTCAAAGCTTCGAGAGAGAAACTGCAATGGGTCAAAACGAAGGTGACCTATTTGGGACATGTGCTGATGCAGGGTCTCAGAGCAATCTCCACGGACAGGGTCCAGCTGATCAGAAAAGTTAAGTCCCCACGAACAGTCCAGCAGTTACAAAGCTTTCTGGGACTAATTAACTATTGCAGGCAGTGGATACCCGACTGCGCGATTCACGATAGACATCTGAGGGGTCTGATCGATCACAAAGCTCCACCAAACACACCATTGGAGTGGACTGCGGAAGCAGACGAACATTTCAATGCCTTGAAAGCAGCCATCACAACCGCACCAGCATTGGGCCTGCCAGACTATACCAAACCTTTTCACTTGCATGTTAGGGAGACGGTGGGTCCAGCTTTGGGGGTCTTATTGCAAGAGCATGGTTCAGTATATAGGCCAGTTGCATATCTGTCTAAGAAATTAGATAACATAGTCACAGGTATGCCAGCATGTCTTCGTGCAGTGGCGGCAGCTGCTCTGATGGTACAGGTGGCTGAGAAAACTGTGCTGTCACACCCTTTAACATTGTATGCATCCCATCAGGTAGGGGTAATTTTACACAACATGCAAACACAACACATGACAGCGCAACGACGCTCAGGGTACGAGGCTACTCTGCTGGCAACGAAAAATCTTACCATTCAACCGACAGCAAACATTAATCCTGCTTTGCTGGGTATTTTGGGTATGGTAGACATGGCAGATTTTGATGTTGAACATGATTGCATCTTTGAACTGACAACTTCTTACTCTTCTAGGGTCGATCTGCTGGACACGCCCCTAGAGGGGGGGGAACACATTTTTGTCGATGGGTCTTGTTCAAAGCCCTCTGACGGTGTCTACCTGTGTGGCTATGCTGTGGTTTCCGATACAGGAGAGGTAAAGGAAGCTTTTGCTTTAGATTATAATTCGGCACAAGCAGCAGAGTTGATAGCATTAATACGGGCCTGTGAGCTAATGAGAGGAAAAAAAGCAAGTATCTATACCGACTCTCGATATGCTTGGAGTGTTCTTCACCATTATGCCAAAATGTGGGAAGCACGAAGTTTCAAAACTGCTGAGGGTAAGCCAATGGCACATGCAAATCTGATAGGACAGTTAACTGAGGCAGTTCAGCTTCCGCTCGAAGTGGCCATCGTAAAGGTCAAGGGTCATGCGTCGGGGGAGGATAAAATGGCTGTAGGCAACAAAAGGGCTGATGAAGCAGCAAAGGCAGCAGCCCAAACTCAGATTAAATCACCATTTCATCCAAGAAATGAAACACAGATAGCAATGACAGCGCACATATCGAATGTACCTGACATTGATATCAAATTCTTGCAAAGTCAGCCAACAGAGGGAGACTTAGAGCATTGGAGAAAGAATGTTTGCACTCCTGATAAGGAAGGGATTATAAGGGACGAACAGGGTAGAATAGCACTACCAAAACTAGGATTAATTATCCTAATTAGACACTACCATGGGTTATCTCACACCAGTTGTGCAAAAGTAGTTCAAGCAATTAATCAATTGTATTGTATAGCCGATGTTCATAAAACAGCTAATCTTGTTTTGAATGCATGCTTAACATGTGCACAGGTAAACCCGCACAAATCAGCTAAGCACGATGCATTGACACATCCAGAGGCTCCTTTTCAACATCTACAGATCGATTTTACGCACATGCCGCCAATAGGTAATCTGAAATATCTTTTGGTAATTATTGATCGATTCTCAAAGTGGCCTGAAGCATTTCCATGCGCAAAAGAGGACGCGAAAACGGTGGAAAAAATCCTAACGAACGAGATCGTGCCTCGCTTTGGAATCCCGGGCACCATCGAAAGCGACAACGCGAGTAGCTTCACTTCAAAGGTAACACAGCTCTTTTCAAAAGCGTTATCTATTGACTGGCATTTTAATATTCCTTATCATCCGCAAAGTGCAGCAGTCGTGGAAAGAAGCAACCAAACACTGAAAACACGACTAACAAAAGCGGTACTTGAAACAGGAAGAAAGTGGGTTGATTTGTTGCCCGCAGTCTTGGCAGAAATAAGAATGACTCCATCTTCCACGACAAAATTGTCGCCGTTTGAAATACTAATGGGTAGACCTTTCCCGACCCCGTGGGTCAAGGGCCGGTCTGGTATTTCTTCTTTAAGTGATTTACAGGTGATCCAGGCAGATTATGTGACTTCCCTAGTCGAGAAGTTAAATTCTATATGTGCTGACGTTTCTTTGTGCCTTCCTCTTCCCTCCGAACAGCCTACTCATAACTTTGTTCCAGGACAAAAAGTCTTTGTGAGGAGTCTGAAACCAACAAAGGTTGGAGAACCAAAGTACCACGGACCTGCGACTGTGATTGCCGTCACACGGACAGGAGTTCTGACGGACTACCAGCCGCAGTGGATACACGCTTCCAGATTGAAGTTGTGTTCTTCAGGAGAGCAGGCAAGCTCCAAATTAACATAGAATCTCAACAGGGGATTCACCTTACTACACCTCAGGGTGGAGAAAGCACTGACTAAGCTGAGGAAAGAACTACCTTTCATGAGGTGGGGTCCGCCCAAAGCAAGAAGATAGTAGGCCCATTGTGCCAACAGTGCTGACTCCGTAGCTTACCCTGTAGTGCATTGAGGTCCAAATTGTATTCTAAAAAGACCAAGGAAAAATTGTTATCCTAAGTACAAATTTCTTATGGAATATTTAGATATCAATTCTTATACTGGGTGCACAATTACCGAAGCCCTTATTGTGTTTGGCCCAGATCTTCTTAACTCAGTGAAGACAACAATAGAAGTTGCCCCTGATCGAACCAGAGTAGTGTTGCAACGCCCAATGCCAGGTAGCCTAATTCTGTATGCTTTCAGGCTAGAAGAGGGAGAATTAGTTGTAACCAAAAAAGAATGCCCACATCCACAATGATAGAACCTAACAGGCCATGGCATCCGTTCAGGCAGCCAGGTATGTGTGGGCTGCGTGGAACAACGATTATTCTAACCCTAATAGGTATAATTATCACTGGTATAATCCTGAGTCAAGAAGTAAAATTAGAGAGAAATGAGACTCTCTTTATTCGGCCAAAACGGGAAAAAGATGATAGCTTCCCTGATAAAGACAGGCTTAAGGTAATGAGTGAAATAAAAGAAAGAATTAAGGAACTAAGTACAAGCCCGACACACAGATACTCAAATAGGCAGGGAGAAGCAGCGCAGGATATTGATTTTTTCATGGGTTCCAATCTCGACCAAGATACGAAAAAAGTAAGAGTTGCCAAAGCTAAATGACAATGGTAACTACGCATGTGCCTTAGCCTTATTGCAGAGAGGAATCTTAGCAGATGAGGTTAGAGGAGATTGTTGGGTATGTCTACAGCTCCACTCAATGTGGAGAACTCAAGAGCTTACAGCAGATATGATTTTGAATGACAATGGTAACTGCGAGATGCCAAAACAAATGTCTTTAATAGTACAAATGTCTCTGAATTTCCGAGAAGGAAGACCACCAACAGCCATAATGCGAGACTATAACTGTTCATACACAGGAAAACCTTTTCAAGGTCCTGCATTTTATGTATATGCTCATCCCGCAGAATTATGTGTATGTTCCAAATCAGGCAGGCATATACTAGGAATGTCCGATTGCAGAAATGTAATTACTCTGTCTCAATCAAATAGCGGACGTTATAATTGCACCATACAATATCCCAACAAAACTATTGAGGGATTTGAATGTCCATTCTCACACTTAGATAGCGCACCAGGAATGGTGTGGGTTTGTGGTGAAACTGCATATTACCATTTAGATGCAGGGGAGTGGAAAGGTTGTTGTTATGCTGCTATTCTGTCCACAGGAACTAGCATGATGGAAAAGAAAAACCTGGCCACATCTTTGAATAGACAGAAAAGAGAAACGAAACTCCCTGATTATTATGCAGGCCACAAGATCAGTGATCCTTGGACTACTCCTTGGGAAAACGTGGGATGGTCCATAGCAGGTTTGTTTACAGGAACAGGTACTACTGTTGCTTTGAACAAAATCAATGGTCTGGCATGGCAGGTACTTTCTCTGGAAAATGACACAGCACAAGCTTTAAACTTAATCTCTATTGAGTTAAAGAAAATGAGAGTTGCCGTCGTGCAACATAGGCTTGCTTTGGATATATTAACAGCAGAGGAAGGAGGAGTATGCAAAATGCTAGGAGTATCTTGTTGTTTTTCAATTCCAGATTATGCAGAGAATGTCACTGACGTTGTGAAGCACATGAGAGAATCAGTTCGTGAACCCACACCGGTACATGCAACATGGTTTCAATGGTTGGACAACCTATCAGGGGGATGGGGATATTGGATAACCGGTACAGTAATTCCAGTTGTTATGACCGTATTAGCCTTGTTAATACTTTTGCCATGCATACTACAGTGCGTGGTCGGATGTGTTAAAAGATCTGTTACTTCCTTTACAACCAAAGGAACCTATCAAATGATGTTAGCAAAGAGAACGACTGACGTCAACCAGGCTATGCTGGTTGGACTTACACCTAAAGGTTTTCGTCCGAAAGATCAGAATCAAATTTGGGGATCCACATTTGATCGTAACAGCGATACGGACGAGGATGATAACGATTATGTTCTCACACAGGAGTTAGAACCAGAACCAATACCTGTGATAGAAGGACCAAGAAATGTTGATGAACGTGACAATGAAGTGGAGAGAGATAATGAATTCGACGATTCGGTAATTGAGATTGGTACGGTAGAGGATGAAGAGTAGATATAATTATGTTTATGTTTTTGTTTTTATTGAGGATGATTGGTTTTGTTATGTTTTCATTACTAATCACGTTGATTGATCTTTTACCTCAAAGAACAGCTTGCAAACGTGAAAACCACAAAAATAAGCAATTGCAAATATCATTTTATTAAAGATTTGTATTAACCTTTTTCTGCTCTATATTTTGTTCTTTAAAGGGACACAGGACTGCTTGTAAGACTGTTGGTCTGAAAGTGGCCATTGTGAGAATCTGGATTTCGTCCTGTCCTCTTTAAATATATCATCTGTGTCTAAAAGAACATTTGTCTATCATACGTATTCATTCAGATTAGTATAAGCTTCCTTCACCCTAATATGGGCCTTACTTTCCTGTTGTTTAATCCTAGTTGAGAGTCGTACTGACCTGAGTGACTATCGGTCTCCATCTCAAGGCTCTTAATGATATGAATTGATGTGTTTTGATGCTTAGTACGTAGTTATAATCATATCTGATCGTCCTGAGGAGGAATGAGACTAAACATCAAGTCTTGTCTTTTTCCACCCTTGTGGTTTTTTATGACACCTCCTTTTAATCTTATAAATATTAGTCCTCATACAAATAAACATTGGACTCTGATTGAAACAAGCACTTGTTGTCTGTGTCAAACTTTGTCTCCAGATCTGCAACTCTGTGTGTTCCGTCGACTACACTTTTCAACCATAGAATAATATTTTGTGGGGGACATTGAGAATTTTACATTCTAACACACTGAAAACAGTATTCTGTTTAAAACTGGTTGGGAGCATATGAAAAAGGCCGTTTAGCAATGGATCACAGTCAGTTTTCAGAAATGCTCCTTCTGAGTGCTGGGAGCGTCAGAACCATGGGCTATGCTCTGAAAACTGCATTCTGTGTAAAGCTGGCTGTGTGCATAATGAAAAAAAGTGTTTAGCAAAGGATCAGAGTCAGTTTTCACAAACGCTCATTCTGAGTGCTGGGAGAGTCAGACATAACTCTCCCAGCTTACTCCCAGAGTCAGACATAACTCTCCCAGCTCCCAGATCAGGCTTTGCACTGATCACAGCATTTTGTTTAAAACAGGCTGGGTGCATAATGAAAAAAGGTGTTTAGCAAAGGATCACAGTCAGTTTTCAAAAACGTTCATTCTGAGTGCTTGTGAGAGTCAGAAACATGAGATTTTGACTGAAAACAGCATTCTGTGTAAAACTGTCTGTGTGCATAATGAAAAAAAGTGTTTAGCAAAGGATCAGAGTCAGTTTTCACAAACGCTCATTCTGAGTGCTGTGAGAGTCAGAAACATGAGATTTTGACTGAAACCTGCATTTTGTGAAAAACTGGCTGAGGACATTATGAAAAATCGCGTTTAGCAAAGGATCATAGTGAGTTTTCATAAACGCTCATTCTGAGTGTTCTGAGATTCAGAAATAAGGGCTTTGCTCTGGAAACTGCATTCTGTTTAAAACTGGCTGTGTGCATAATGAAAAATCGAGTTTACCAAAGGATCATAGTCAGTTTTCATAAACGCTCATTCTGAGTGCTGGAAGAGTCAGAAACATGAGATTTTGTCTGAAAACTGCATTTTGTGAAAAACAGGCTGAGAACATAATGAAAAGTGCGTTTAGCAAAGGATCATAGTGAGTTTTCATAAAGGCTCATTCTGAGTGCTCTGAGATTCAGAAATAAGGGCTTTGCTCTGGAAACTGCATTCTTTTTAAAACTGGCTGTGTGCATAATGAAAAAAAAGGGTTTTGCAAAGGATCACAGTCAGTTTTCACAAACGCTCATTCTGAGTGCTGTGAGAGTCAGAAACATGAGATTTTGACTTAAAACTGCATTCTGTGTAAAACTGTCTGTGTGCATAATGAAAAAAGGTGTTTAGCAAAGGATCAGAGTCAGTTTTCACGAACGCTCATTCTAAGTGCTGTGAGAGTCAGAAACATGAGATTTTGACTGAAAACTGCATTTTGTGAAAAACAGGCTGAGGACATAATTAAAAATCGCGTTTAGCAAAGGATCATAGTCAGTTTTCATAAACGCGCATTCTGAGTGCTGGGAGAGTCAGAAATAAGGGCTTTGCACTGATCACAGCATTTTGTTTAAAACAGGCTGGGTGCATAATGAAAAAAAGTGTTTAGCAAAGGATCACAGTCAGTTTTCAAAAACGTTCATTCTGAGTGCTTGTGAGAGTCAGAAATATGAGATTTTGACTGAAAACTGCATTCTGTGTAAAACTGTCTGTGTGCATAATGAAAAAAAGTGTTTAGCAAAGGATCAGAGTCAGTTTTCACAAACGCTCATTCTGAGTGCTGGGAGAATCAGAAATAAGGGCTTTGCACTGATCACAGCATTTTGTTTAAAACAGGCTGGGTGCATAATGAAAAAAGGTGTTTAGCAAAGGATCAGAGTCAGTTTTCACGAACGCTCATTCTGAGTGCTCGGAGAGTCAGAAATTAGGGCTTTGCACTGATCACAGCATTTTGTTTAAAACAGGCTGGGTGCATAATGAAAAAAAGTGTTTAGCAAAGGATCACAGTCAGTTTTCAAAAACGTTCATTCTGAGTGCTTGTGAGAGTCAGAAACATGAGTTTTTTCCTGAAAACAGCATTCTGTGTAAAACATTCTGTGTGCGTAATGAAAAAAAGTGTTTAGCAAAGGATCAGAGTCAGTTTTCACAAACGCTCATTCTGAGTGCTGGGAGAGTCAGAAATAAGGGCTTTGCACTGATCACAGCATTTTGTTTAAAACAGGCTGGGTGCATAATGAAAAAAAGTGTTTAGCAAAGGATCACAGTCAGTTTTCAAAAACGTTCATTCTGAGTAATTGTGAGAGTCAGAAACATGAGATTTTGACTGAAAACAGCATTCTGTGTAAAACTGTCTGTGTGCATAACGAAAAAAAGTGTTTAGCAAAGGATCAGAGTCAGTTTTCACAAACGCTCATTCTGAGTGCTGTGAGAGTCAGAAACATGAGATTTTGACTGAAACCTGCACTTTGTGAAAAACAGGCTGAGGACATAATGAAAAATCGCGTTTAGCAAAGGATCATAGTGAGTTTTCATAAACGCTCATTCTGAGTGCTTTGAGAGTCAGAAATAAGGGCTTTGCACTGATCACAGCATTTTGTTTAAAACAGGCTTGGTGCATAATGAAAAAAAGTGTTTAGCAAAGGATCACAGTCAGTTTTCAAAAACGTTTATTCTGAGTGCTTGTGAGAGTCAGAAACATGAGATTTTGACTGAAAACTGCATTCTGTGTAAAACTGTCTGTGTGCATAATGAAAAAAAAGGGTTTTGCAAAGGATCACAGTCAGTTTTCACAAACGCTCATTCTGAGTGCTGTGAGAGTCAGAAACATGAGATTTTGACTTAAAACTGCATTCTGTGTAAAACTGTCTGTGTGCATAATGAAAAAAGGTGTTTAGCACAGGATCAGAGTCAGTTTTCACGAACGCTCATTCTGAGTGCTGTGAGAGTTAGAAACATGAGATTTTGACTGAAAACTGCATTCTGTTTAAAACTGGCTGTGTGCATAATGAAAAATCGCGTTTGGCAAAGGATCATAGTCAGTTTTCATAAACGCTCATTCTGAGTGCTGGAAGAATGAGAAATAAGTGCTTAGCACTGAACACAGCATTCTGTTTAAAACAGGCTGGGTGCATAATGAAAAATCGCGTTTAGCAAAGGATCATAGTCAGTTTTCATAAACGCTCTTTCTGAGTGCTGGGAGAGTCAGAAATTAGGGCTTTGCACTGATCACAGCATTTTGTTTAAAACAGGCTGGGTGCATAATGAAAAAAAGTGTTTAGCAAAGGATCACAGTCAGTTTTCAAAAACGTTCATTCTGAGTGCTCTGAGATTCAGAAATAAGGGCTTTGCTCTGGAAACTGCATTCTGTTTAAAACTGGCTGTGTGCATAATGAAAAATCGCGTTTGGCAAAGGATCATAGTCAGTTTTCATAAACGCTCATTCTGAGTGCTGGAAGAATCAGAAATAAGTGCTTTGCACTGAACACAGCATTTTGTTTAAAACAGGCTGGGTGCATAATGAAAAAAAGTGTTTAGCAAAGGATCACAGTCAGTTTTCAAAAAAGTTCATTCTGAGTGCTTGTGAGAGTCAGAAACATGAGATTTTGACTGAAAACAGCATTCTGTGTAAAACTGTCTGTGTGCATAATGAAAAAAAGTGTTTAGCAAAGGATCATAGTGAGTTTTCATAAACGCTCATTCTGAGTGCTCTGAGATTCAGAAATAAGGGCTTTGCTCTGGAAACTGCATTCTGTTTAAAACTGGCATTGTGCATAATGAAAAATCGCGTTTACCAAAGGATCATAGTCAGTTTTCATAAACGCTCATTCTGAGTGCTGGAAGAGTCAGAAACATGAGATTTTGTCTGAAAACTGCATTTTGTGAAAAACAGGCTGAGAACATAATGAAAATTGCGTTTAGCAAAGGATCATAGTGAGTTTTCATAAAGGCTCATTCTGAGTGCTCTGAGATTCAGAAATAAGGGCTTTGCTCTGGAAACTGCATTCTTTTTAAAACTGGCTGTGTGCATAATGAAAAAAAAGGGTTTTGCAAAGGATCACAGTCAGTTTTCACAAACGCTCATTCTGAGTGCTGTGAGAGTCAGAAACATGAGATTTTGACTTAAAACTGCATTCTGTGTAAAACTGTCTGTGTGCATAATGAAAAAAGGTGTTTAGCAAAGGATCAGAGTCAGTTTTCACGAACGCTCATTCTGAGTGCTGTGAGAGTCAGAAACATGAGATTTTGACTGAAAACTGCATTTTGTGAAAAACAGGCTGAGGACATAATGAAAAAACGCGTTTAACAAAGGATCATAGTCAGTTTTCATAAACGCTCATTCTGAGTGCTGGAAGAGTCAGAAATAAGTGCTTTGTGTAACGGAGGTATTTTTCTCTATGGGGCTTTTATTATGACAGGGTTTTTTTCTCTGCCGTGCGGGGGAAAGATAAAAAAGACGTCTGGGAAATAAGGGAGGAGCTTCAGTTTTTTCTCTTGGTGAAGGAGACACGCAATGATTTATGTACGAGAGAGCGACATTTTTTTCCTTTGCAGCTGTAGTGTAAGACAGTGGTGCACGTTCGGAATAAGTTTCGTGAGTCTAGTGTACATCAACATTGTGATACTGTAGACGCAGCTGAAACGGAGGTTTTGGGCGATTGCGTTGTCTAACAGAGAACGTTGTTGGAGACCGGCTGAGAGCACGAGTAAGAGTTGCTAGGCCGTGAGTTTTCTTCAGAACACGTCTGAGTGCGTATGCGAGCTGATCGATCGACTTTGAAGAAGTGATTCGTTTTTGAAAGACGTTTTTTTGTGATCCAGTTCATTTAGCTATGCGCGCCGCGTGCGAGCTGAACTGAGCTGCGCCATTTTGCTCCGAACATTTCCTGAGTTTATCTTCCCGGGTCAAGCGGAAACTTTTTTGTGTTTTTATTTGCCCTGCCATCCTTACGACATCTCACTGTCCTGTCTCAGCTGTTCACTTGACCGTTACAGCTGTGTTTCAAGCCATCGCAAGTCATCACAAGTCATCACATCAAGATTGTCGTTGTCACAGACCGGTAGAACGGTTCGGTACACACACACACACATACACGAACACTTCACTGATAACGAACCGAGTGTTTCAACTTTCAGTTTGAACTGTGTTTGTTATAACTGAATCGTAAAATTGATTGAGAATCATTTAAATGTCATTGTTACTTACTCAATTGAAAGCAATTCTTTGAAGTGAATCATCTGTGTTGATCTAGAAGAGATACTTTTGAGGTGTTTTATGTTTGCTGTGAAATTGTTTTTCATTTGAAGTTTTTTCAAGAAAGTTTTTGTTATTTTGTTATTGAAATAGACCCTTCCAGCAGAAACGTAATTTACAAAGAGACAGAAAATAAATTACTAATTGTTAAACTTTATACATTAGAGAGTTATTTTTGAACTTACCTTGGGGTAGGGGCGTCTCACTTACACTGTTAGGATTAGGTGGGTGGGGATGTGAATTTAAATTTATTCTTCACTTCATGCACTTCAGGAAGCCACCGTGTTGACATACTCACCTGAAGCCTACACTACCTACTCCTCTAGTATATTTGAAAATAGTGTAAGGTAAAACATATACACATAACGTGCATACTGAGGCTCAAAGCACCGGAACGGGGAATAAGATTCCTCCGCTCTTAAGTCTTCCAGGGTAGTGTTTTAATTTTCCCCTACGAGGCGAGACTTACAGTCCCGTTACATTTGGCGTCACGAACAGGATAGAATTAGACTGTATTTACCTTCTTGTTTTGTCTCACACGTCTCCGGGCCTACAAGCTGAAGAATGGCAGAGTTTGAGGAATTGAAGAAGGAGATGGCGGAGATGCAGAGGCGGTTTGCCGAACAGGCGGGAGCACTCGACCAGACAAGAACCGAACAAAGAGAGGCACTGTCACTAGCAAGAGCCGTCATCGAGCATCAAGCTACCGTTCAAGCACCCCCAGCTACCATCTATATTCCCAGGGACAGGAAACTGCCAGAGTTCAGTGGCCGTTCGACCAAAACTGGAGAGTTGAGCGTTGAAGAGTGGGTTGCATCAATGAAATCTGCATTTCAAGTGATGAGAGTACCTGCAGAAGATCGTGTAGAGTTGGCGAAACAACATCTCAAAGATGAAGCCAAAGCGACTGTGAGGTTCATGTTGGGTGATGGTGAAAAATCTACCGATGATATATTTCAAGTCCTACTAGACACCTATGGAGACAAAGTACCAATTGGAACCAGACTGAAAGATTTCTACGAACGAAAACAAATGCAAGGTGAGATGATACGCTCATACGCGTATGACCTACAAGAAGGACTCAGCCGAGTTCAGCGCAGAGAGCCAAACAGAGTTCCAGAGGCCGAAAGTGTGTTAAAAGAACAACTTGTCCTAGGCCTTCGAGATGATTTTCTGAGGCGTGAAATGAAAAGGCGAGTTAAAGAGGATGCAAGTTTGACTTTTGTTCAGGTAATGCAAGCCGCAATCACTTGGGCTGAAGAAGAAGAGACCCAAATGCCAGACATTCCAAAACACAGCCCCCGTGTCAGAGTGGTAAGTGCTGATGCAGAGCATGTTTCCTCTACGTTAACACTGGAGAAACTGCATGAAGCTATACAGAAGATTGCCGCTCGTCAAGATGAACTTTACCAGGCAGTACACAGTAATAGCAGGGTACGACTTCAACAGAGTCATCAAAAAAGACAACCCCTGAAGGACAGTGAAGGCAGATACATCTGTTATTCATGTGGTGAACCTGGGCACACTAGCAGATACTGTCCACAAAGTACTGAAGCAGCTACAGTGACTGATCAGTCCCGACGTTCTACAGGGGCGCCTGGAACTAACGTAAGAAACGTGCCATCAGGTACAGCTCAAACCAGCCCAGGGCCATCTATGATAAGAAGTCATACAGCTGAATGGACTGACGACGTGACAGAGAAATTGAAAAGTGGTGCATTTGGAGATTGTCTGACTGTTGAAGTTAGAATAGCTGGTGTTAAGACAAACTGCTTACTGGATACAGGCTCAGAAGTGTCCACTATAACAGAGTCACACTTTAGGAAGCACTTCGGAGAACAAGAGCTGAGACTGTCATCTGCTCACTGGGTACGACTCACTGCAGCTAATGGACTTGACATTCCTGTTCTAGGATGCCTGCAAGCTGACGTGGAATGTATGGGGAAGGTTCTCCCAGGAAAATGCATCTTTGTGCTGACAGACGCGAGCCCAAAAGCAGAGGAGATAAAGGGACTTTCAGGAATCATTGGAATGAATATAATCAGTGAGTTCAAGTCTGTGTTCGTCACAGGAGAGAATGTGAAGTCAGCCAACAAGTATGGACAACCGGCGGAAGCAAAGATACGAAGGGTGTTAGCCAGTGTCGAGAAAACCGAAACCTTGAGTCCTGATGGCAAGATTGGGTTCGTCAAAGTTGGTGGAAAACGGGCCGTCATCATCCCTCCATTAAGTGAAAAGGTGTTTGAAGGTCGTTGCAGAGTGCCACCTAAAGTGAAGTGCCAAGTACTAATTGAGCCCATCACTGGAGTGAGTCTACCTAAGGGACTCCTAGTGGCCAATGTGCTAACAAAAACTGAGGGTGGTAAAGTTTCTGTACGTGTGATGAATTCGAGCGAGCAAACAATCAGACTTAAACCAAGATGCAGAGTGGCAGTAGTGTCTAAACCACAGGAGGTGTTAACTGAGAAGACACTAGAATTTGAGGAGGAGGACGGGACACTTCATGTCCGACGAGTGGCGCATGTTCAAGCAGTCGAAATCTCTGATAACCCCCCAGTACCAGTCCAGGTGAATTACGAAACGCTCACCCCAGCACAAAGAGAGGAACTTAACCAGTTGTTGGCAAAGTACAGGGACATTTTCTCCAAAAGTGACAGTGACTATGGGTACACGCAGTCTGTAACGCATGACATTCACACCGGTGATGCTCCGCCAGTGAAACAAAGGCACCGTAGAGTACCGCCACATGTTTTCCAAGAGTTCAAAAAACACGTGCAGGATCTAGTGTCACAAGGCACCCTTAGGGGGAGTGCAAGCCCCTGGGCATCCCCGGCAGTGATCGTTGTGAAGAAAGACGGCAGTGTGCGCTTCTGTTGCGATTACAGGAGGCTTAATCAGGTCACATGCAAAGACGCATATCCACTACCCAGAGTGGAAGAATCTCTGGACGCACTGGGAAATGCTCAGCTGTTCTCCACCCTAGATCTAACGGCCGGCTATTTCCAGGTAGCTGTAAGTGAGCGTGATCGTGAAAAGACAGCAGTCACTACCCCATTTGGACTGTTTGAGTGGACGCGGATGCCATTCGGGCTGTGCAATGCGCCAGCAACCTTCCAGCGCCTTATGGGAGTAGTGCTCGGGGATTTGACCTTCGATGTCCTCTTGATATATCTGGATGATATTATCGTGTTTTCTAAAGACTTCAAGAGCCACTGTGAGAGACTAGAGCTGGTCTTTGATAGACTGAAGCGGCATGGCCTAAAGTTGAAACCTAGCAAATGCTTTCTCTTCAGATCTGAGGTAAAATTCTTGGGTCACGTGATTTCCTCTGAAGGAATCCAAGTTGACAGTGAAAAGGTTAGTGCCTTGGATGCTTGGCCTGTGCCTAAAAGTGTGAAAGAAGTGAGACAATTGATTGGATTCATGAGTTATTACCGGCGGTTCGTACCAAAGTTTGCTCAACTAGCAAAACCATTGCATGCGTTAATGGGCAGCAAAGACAAAAGGAGAGCCTCTGAACTGTTCATGTGGAGTAGCGAATGCCAGACTGCATTTGACAAATTGAGACAATACCTGATGTCACCACCTGTCCTTGCTTACCCCAACTTTGGCCTTCCGTTCATCCTCACTACAGATGGAAGTCAACAGGGCCTCGGAGCTGTATTGAGCCAGAAGCAAGGTGGAGCAGAGCGCGTCGTTGCATTTGCTAGCAGAGGCCTGAGAGGATCAGAGCGAAATGACAAGTACTATAGTGCATTCAAACTGGAGCTGTTGGCACTTAAGTGGGCTGCAACAGAAAAATTTAAAGAGTACCTAATGTTCTCCAAGTTCACTGTAATCACTGACCACAATCCACTGCGTTATCTGGAGACCGCAAATCTTGGTGCAGTTGAGCAACGCTGGGTGGCCCAGTTAGCGGAGCTTAATTTCGAGGTTCTGTACAAGCCTGGAAGACTGAACACCAATGCAGATGCTCTGTCAAGGATTCCCTCCAGTGAAGTTCCAGAACAGGAAGACACAGAAAAGGATTTCATCAGACTGAACTCTGAGGAAGTGCGTGTATGCCTGTGGCCCGCTCAAGACTCCAAGCCGGGCGAGACTGATGTTCAAGTGACCGTACAAGCGTCCATCAAGAAAGTGTTGACTGGTCACAGCTGGAATGAAATAAAGGAGCTGCAAAGAAGTGATGCCTTGATGGGTCCTTTGTACAATGCACTGTTCAAAGAGAGAAAACCAAGCAGGACAGAACAACACAGTATGCCACCAGAGTCGAAAAAGCTTTGCAGAGAGTTTGAACGTCTTCGATTGCATAATGGAGTGATGTTTAGATGCATTCTTGATTCTAGGGATGGAGAAAAATTAGGCAGTTGGTTGTTCCGGGTCCATTACAGCGTTCAGTTTATGATAGTCAACATGAGCATGGGGGTCATTTCGGAGGAAAGAGTACTCTGACACTGATGAGGCGGAGTCACTACTGGCCTAATATGTCTAAGGATGTTCAAGGATGGATTGCACGGTGTAAAAGATGTACCCTTGCAAAGGATGTATTTCCAAGAATCCGAGCTCCGATGACTTGTAGCAATGTCACTGCTCCTTTAGAAGTGCTGGCGATGGACTATACTCAGCTGGAAATGTCCTCAGGAGGGTATGAAAATGTACTGGTTCTAACTGATATGTTTACCCGGTTTACAGTTGCTGTCCCAACCAAGAACCAAACAGCGAGTACCACTGCAAAGGCCCTCATTAAGCATTGGTTTGTCTGCTACGGGTGTCCAGCTCGTCTGCATTCAGATCAGGGAAGATGTTTCGAGGCCCAAGTGATCAAGGAACTCTGTAAAGCCTATTGTATTGGAAAGAGTCGTACAAGTCCCTACCATCCTCAAGGAAACTCTCAGTGCGAGCGGTTCAACCGCACAATGCATGATATGCTGAGAACTTTGACACCGGAGAAGAAGAAAGACTGGAAAACTTACCTACCTGAGCTAGTGATGGCTTACAACAACCACGTCCACTCATCAACTGGCTATTCTCCCTTTTACTTGATGTTCGGGAGGGATGCACGACTTCCATTAGATGTGTTGGGTGGAAAGGATGTGGAGGAAAGTGATGCAGAAAACTTGGACGAATGGGTGAAGAGTCATCATGATCGACTAAAGACGGCCGTAGAAGTCGCAAATATGGTTGCACAGGAAGCTTCCAAGAGACGGAAAAGAGTGTATGACCGCAAAACCTCTGGAGCGCTTGTAAGGCCTGGTGACCGTGTGTTGCTACGTAATCACAAACATAGGGGCAGAAATAAGATTCAAGACAAGTGGGAACATGCACCGTACATTGTAGTAAAGCAGAATCATTCAGACATACCTGTATTTACTATCAAACCTGAAAAGGGGGGTCCGTCCAGAGTAGTACACAGGGATCAGCTCCGTCACTGCACATTTTCTTTGTCACCTAATACGCCACTTACAACCACATGTAAACCCGTACACCAGTCAGATACCGAAACCGAATTCCCAGATCTTGTGTGTTTTCCAGCCACTGCACATAGACAGAGTAAAGATAAAAGGGTGGTACAGATGGAAACCAATGATGTAGAACAAAGAGGGAGTGTAACACAAGAACAGGAGAATGTAGTGGAAGATGTGGTCTCTGAAGTAGATTGGGGAGTACAAGAAGTTTCTGAGGATGCTGACATTTCAGATGTTGAAAGTGAAAATGTTCCAGAGCTCAGACGCTCCCAAAGACAAAACCGTGGTAAATTACCTGTGAGGTATAGAGATGATTATTTAATGGAATAAGGTTAAAAGGGTTACTGAGGTTGTAATGAGAAATAGATATCTGTATGACCTTGTTTAAGATTGAAAAGTGTGTTTTGTACAGTGTTGCACTTTTAAATTGTTCTGTTTATGTTCCAGGGGCAGGCTGTCTGGAGATGTCGATGGTATGGCAGGGTTTAGCAGGGGGGAATGTAACGGAGGTATTTTTCTCTATGGGGCTTTTATTATGACAGGGTTTTTTTCTCTGCCGTGCGGGGGAAAGATAAAAAAGACGTCTGGGAAATAAGGGAGGAGCTTCAGTTTTTTCTCTTGGTGAAGGAGACACGCCATGATTTATGTACGAGAGAGCGACATTTTTTTCCTTTGCAGCTGTAGTGTAAGACAGTGGTGCACGTTCGGAATAAGTTTCGTGAGTCTAGTGTACATCAACATTGTGATACTGTAGACGCAGCTGAAACGGAGGTTTTGGGCGATTGCGTTGTCTAACAGAGAACGTTGTTGGAGACCGGCTGAGAGCACGAGTAAGAGTTGCTAGGCCGTGAGTTTTCTTCAGAACACGTATGAGTGCGTATGCGAGCTGATCGATCGACTTTGAAGAAGTGATTCGTTTTTGAAAGACGTTTTTTTGTGATCCAGTTCATTTAGCTATGCGCGCCGCGTGCGAGCTGAACTGAGCTGCGCCATTTTGCTCCGAACATTTCCTGAGTTTATCTTCCCGGGTCAAGCGGAAACTTTTTTTATTTGCCCTGCCATCCTTACGACATCTCACTGTCCTGTCTCAGCTGTTCACTTGACCGTTACAGCTGTGTTTCAAGCCATCGCAAGTCATCACAAGTCATCACATCAAGATTGTCGTTGTCACAGACCGGTAGAACGGTTCGGTACACACACACACATACACGAACACTTCACTGATAACGAACCGAGTGTTTCAACTTTCAGTTTGAACTGTGTTTGTTATAACTGAATCGTAAAATTGATTGAGAATCATTTAAATGTCATTGTTACTTACTCAATTGAAAGCAATTCTTTGAAGTGAATCATCTGTGTTGATCTAGAAGAGATACTTTTGAGGTGTTTTATGTTTGCTGTGAAATTGTTTTTCATTTGAAGTTTTTTCAAGAAAGGTTTTGTTATTTTGTTATTGAAATAGACCCTTCCAGCAGAAACGTAATTTACAAAGAGACAGAAAATAAATTACTAATTGTTAAACTTTATACATTAGAGAGTTATTTTTGAACTTACCTTGGTGTAGGGGCGTCTCACTTACACTGTTAGGATTAGGTGGGTGGGGATGTGAATTTAAATTTATTCTTCACTTCATGCACTTCAGGAAGCCACCGTGTTGACATACTCACCTGAAGCCTACACTACCTACTCCTCTAGTATATTTGAAAATAGTGTAAGGTAAAACATATACACATAACGTGCATACTGAGGCTCAAAGCACCGGAACGGGGAATAAGATTCCTCCGCTCTTAAGTCTTCCAGGGTAGTGTTTTAATTTTCCCCTACGAGGCGAGACTTACAGTCCCGTTACATTTGCACTGAACACAGCATTCTGTTAAAACAGG
>SOYY01000165.1:0-25414 GCA_008369825.1 Triplophysa tibetana | reverse complement strand
GTTGAAAAAGAGACATATGAGATTCTATAGTGTGTCTGTGTGTGTGTAAGCGCATTCAATGGATCAGAATGCAAACAGAAGTCTGCATGGTCCGTCAGGACCTCAGATAGTAAATATTAAAGACCCTCTCAGGGGCTGCCATGGAGACAACCTGACACGACAACATTTCTGTGTGTGTGTTTTAGGTTTTCAATTCGGTTCACCTGAGCTGGGGAAACACAAAGAGCTTTGAGTCACTTTCATTATTGAAGGTATCAAAACCTTTTAAGTGGAATTGTCAGAAGGTGCTCTGTGGGTCTAAAACTCAATCGGTCTGCCTAAAGAGAAAGAATTCTGACCGGGGCCCATTTAAGCAAAAACTGGCATTTTGTTCAACCAGACCACTCCTACAACTGTGCTAAAACCACGATGTTGTGCTCTTGCTACAGAAGAAACTTTCTGTCCAGACTTTTACGCCAACCCTCTCTGAACTCTTGCTTTCAAAGCAAAATTGGCTCAGGTGACTTTGTAGCTTCTTAAGTTTACTGAGCGTTCACACCACCATTGTTGAGAGCGGCTAAGTGGCCGGAAGTCATACATTCAATGTGAGCTGCAGCGAGTAGTGGCGCCTCACAACTTGGCCGTTGAGGCCGTCGAGGAGAGTTGAAATCAGGTCAACTTTATGGTAATGAGATATTGACACGGTTTCGGCGACAACCAATCTGAACTAAATCCACCGCTTGAGAGGATTCCAGGGAACGCACCCCTGTAAACTTTGGTCTATGTCAGTTTTCCCACAAATCTTTCTAAAGCGTTTGTGGCAGGCGGCAGAGCGATTTTTTATGTTCTCAACGGCGGAGTTGTGAACGTACAGATAGGGTGAATAATATGGTAAATAGAGTCGAAAATACAAAAGTTTCCTTTGTGGATCAAACTCGGGAGTCTTTATTGGTCGGGATCCTTGAGAAACACTTTGTCTGCACTTCTCTTATGCTCCCATGCAAGTTGCTCTTGGACTGAAACTCACTGTAAGGACTGAGAGATTTGCAGAGCTAACACAACGTTACGTTAACGCTAACTAAGAGAGAAACCGCGGAAGAGACAGGTTGAGTGTGACTGTATCAGTCTTAATACACCAAAACTCACTCTGACAACATCACCTTAACAAAGAGCAAATCCATATATAAATACATTAGGACTTTTTACTTTAGTAAACTGTGAGAGAGAATCGTGGTGTTTTCAACTACTTTTGCACAGAAATAGTCTGAATGAGTTCATTTTTATATTAAGTTTATTTGAATGACTCTGTTAGAACGGCATACATTGCTTATGTTTTTTTGTCTTTGGTTTTATTACTTCCATATTTTTATTAGTCATTATATTACTGTACTCTAAGAAATGCCTAAGAAATATTTGTGCTGTTAAGGAACAGTTTCACCCAAAAAAAAATTCTGTCATCGTACTATCACCCTCGGGTTGTTTCCAAATCAAATAAATGTCTTTGTTTTGATGAATGGTTCAATAATCACAATATTAGTCAAAAGTACCCCACAACATCCTTCTTTCCTACATTTTTCAAAATATCCTCTAGGTCTTCAAAAAAAAGAAATGTATTGAGCAAATTTTCCTACTATGGTAGTCAATGGCTCCAAGAACTATTTGGTTACAAGCATTCTTCCAATATCTTTTCCATATTCCAAAGATCTGTTCATCATTTCTACAGATTTGGAACTACTTGAGGGTGAGTAAATATAGACAGAATTTTCATTTTTGGGGGAACTGTGTCCCTAAAATGGCAAATATTTATGCATTTGTACTACATAACTTACATAAAAAGAATAAAAGGCTGATATTGGTCTTTAGTTTTTTCTATTTTTCATTTTTTACTCTTTGAAAGGCTCATACATCAGCCAGATAATGTTGTGCTTTAAATCTATAATGTCAACAAGTTTAGTTAAGATAAAATTTACAGGCTGGGTGAAGTAAATTATATTATCTTTGCACAGTCTGTATCTGTAATACAAATGCAATGTATATACTCACAGGTATAACTTTGTATGTATGTGTCTGGGCATTTATAAGTTCATTCAGCCAATAAGCCTCCGCTCGGTTCTCTTTACATTGATTATGAGGACTCTTTCACTGCGCCATTTGCTTTAAAGTGTCACGCGCACATGCTCGTATATAAATATACATGATTGACATGCCGCACTGCGGGTCTAAATGACCACCTATTGTCTTTCATATCAGTGAATGACAGACTGATGTATGTGGCCGTTCGCGCTCTCTGAGGTTTCGGTGGCAGTGAGCAGGGGCTGTAGTTGATTGTATTGAATTCCCCTGTAAATCGTTACCATGAGCTGCACTTCCACTGCGCCAATTCTCAAATCACACTGACAGCCAATTCATCAGTCTGCCATCAGACAGATCGGTGAGTGTCTGCACGGCCTCACCCACATCACAGGTGGGTGACAGCGGGGGCCTTGTGCACCCTTCTATTTGAGGGGCTCCCGGTTGCATTGCAGTTGGGACGGTAATATGCGTATTGTGCCAGAAAAGGCTTAAGCGAAGGGAAAATTATTTAATTTTTTTTAAAGTTTCTTAAATATAATAGGGCTATTTTTATATATTGAAACCTAAAGTGTGATATACGATTTGTTCTTTAATTGTTTAAACTACTCATAATTTCCATTGGTACAAATGGTAGGTCGTAAGATCAATAAATTGAAGAACGCTACATTGAGGAAATTTTATAAATTTAACAATTCACCCAAAAATGATAACTCACCCTTAACTTGTTCCAAATCTATATCAATTAATTGTTCTATAATCACAGAAAAGGTCACCAATGACTACCATAGTTGTTTTTTCCCACTATTAGTCAATAGTTCCCAGAACTGTTTGGTACCAAAAATTCTAGGAAAATTTGTTCTTCTGCAGAACTAAGGTTTGTAACAAGTTGTAGTCGAGTAATGATGAGTGAATTGTACATTTTGGTTGAACTACCTTAAACCTCTTCTTTATATTTCACTGTGAAAACCTATAGTTGTTTAAGAATATTTGGTTTGTATTTGTATTACAGGTTCAGACAGGTCGAGGGTTACTCGGCTCCTTCACGACAAGCCTCTCAGCCAACAGCTCAGTAAACAACACGAGAACCTAATAATCCATTCGCACAGTCCTCTTCAACTATTGAATGTGGCTGTGAAATGAGTTCAAACTGCTAGTGGGCTGTTAGACAGAATTACACGCATGCACACATCCCTTTCTGTCAGGGCACATCTGTGCATTACCAGCATAAGAACAAAACGCCCTTCAAATTATCTTCAAAACATTCCTAATGTGCCGTGGTTAGATGGCAATAACCGGTTGCAATCTACAATCTTCTTGCATTTATTCATAAAGTCACTTAGTGCAATTATCATAGAATTTGCTATACCGCACTATGGGCAAAAAGCAGAATAATTCAGATTAAATATTTTTGCAGAGTTGAACTGTGTGTGTGTGTGCGCACGTTATTAAAAGTTCTGTGTTTGTGTGACAGCATTTTTGTGGGTGAGGGAAAGCAAATTTAATGTGTTTGCCCATTTCAGTGTGTGTGTGTGTGTGCGTGTTGCGTGTGTGCGTGTGTGTGTGCCACGCAGAGAGCATGGCAGAAATCAATACTCTCCTGCAGGTGTGAGTGAGGGACTCCAGTGCTCCACCCTTCTCTCTCTGTCACACACACACACACACCACACAAATTCAAGTGTCAGTGATGTTTTCTACTTTGAAGTCAGAAAAACTGTTTCTTTGTCTCCTTTTATTAAGGATTTAAACAAGTATTGTTGAATAAAACTATTTAGACACACACTAAATTACTGCACACTTACAAGTTATTATTCATAATCAAACCAGCAGCTGTGATTATTGAATTACTGGGACTCGCTCACATAGACACACAGCTTAGAATGGAGAACTGGTGGTTATTCTCATGGTTTAATGGATCTGTGCCTCACAAACACACCTGAGCCACCGGACGCTCACAGGTGCTTCGTTACTCAGTAATAGTTAGGTGTGTGTGTGTGTGTGTGTGTGTGTGTGGGAAGGGTAAACCCTACGGTATGGGACAAATGTCCCCATGAAGTTGCGATATCAAAATCCTTGTCCTTTTGTAGACATTTTGGGTCCCTATAGGGAACAAGCTTATGAATCAGAATTATGTTTTTTGAAAATTTGCAGAGCAGAAAGTCTTGTGTTATTGTTAGTTTATGGGTAGGTGTAGGGAATATGATATACACTTTGTACAATTGAGTCTATGGAATGTCCCCATTACACATGGAAACCCAGCATTGTGTGTTGGTGGTTGCTTGTGCGGGTGTTTGTTTGCGTGTGTGCATGCATGTGTCGTGTGTGCGCGTGTGTGATTGTGCTCGTGTGTACTGAATCAAGAGAGCTGTATGTCAGACCAAATGATGGCATATGTCATATCTGTAAATCTAATCTGTAGTGTTTATATTAGACCGCAGCATTTTGTGAGTGTGTGTGTGGCGTGCGGACAATCAGATGTGTTACGTGTTCAATTAGAATGCCTTTAACTGGGTGTCAAGTACATCAGTCACTTGAGCTATGACAGGTCAATTCGGTGTTGATGCAGGGATTAGCCGGGCACGAGCTATAGCATTACAGAGCGGTCACACACATTTTCTAAAGCACCTCATTTAACCCCGGCAGAAAGCACAAACCAAGAAGACCCAAGGTTTTCAGAGGGCAAGGCTATTGAGAAACACCGCAGCCACTGAACATTTATCTCAGAGTGATCTCATTTAGTCTCACGATAGCCCTGAAATCTACGCTCGGCAAAACTCGATTTCGAGGGATTGCGTAGGCCGTGAATTGGCGACAGATTTCAATTGACTTGAAATGCATTCCGTTTGCTTGAAACAATACGCCATAAGTGACCGTGCGGTTCGGAAGGTTTCAAGTGAAGAAACAGGTTTAACTTTAATACTACCCAACTAGATTTATTGTATCGCAGTAGCTGCCATTTTACTTTATTGGATTTGCCGTTTAGAGGTCATCAGGGAGGAGGAGAAAGGAGGCAAGAAGGGAGGATGGTGTGCGGCGGGAAAAGAGTGGAGCGGACTGTAGCATCTGTTGTGCATTTTACACCATAACTGTCTATGGAAGAATCTAATATCGGCCCACTGCATCAGAGCGCATTATATTCATCTCTATAAAGCTCAGCACTGGCTGCGGATAGCGTGCGAATTCCCATGGAGGTACTAAAGGGAACCAGCTTCGAAATCCATAAACAGCTCACTCATAAAACACATTCTATTTTAAAAGCACCATTTCGGTAATGCACCATTAGTAAGAGCCGTAATCAGGCCACTGCATTTCCTATCTGCTGTGTGTGGGGTAATCTACATCACGGCAACACTCTATCAAAGGCCAGATTTGTTTTTACCCACAAATCACACAGAAGAAAGCGGTGGCTAATGCAATAACTGAATCAGAGTAGTTAGGGGGGAGCAAGAGAGACAGAGGAGAGAGAGAGAGAGAGAGAGAGAGAGAGAGAGAGAGAGCGAGAGAGAGAGAGAGAGAGAGAGAGAGAGAGAGAGAGAGAGAGAGAGAGAGAGAGAGAAAAGAAAGACAGGATATTGTGTAAACGGTTTTTACGGCATTGAGCAGAAGAAGCCCATTTCATTAGTCATATTTCGTTGTTTTTATCTATATCTCTTTTTATCTTGCTCTTACCCTTCCCCAGTTCTGTGTTGTGTGTGTTGTGTATAGTCTTGCACAAAATGATACTTGAAACCTGGCCTCACAAGTTGGACCCGTTAAATGTACATTTAAAAACGGCAGCTGTAGTGACAGACATGCGCTGTAATGGAAATAGAGTGAAAATAAAAGCTTAACACTGTCTACTAGTTTTGAAGAGTTGAAATTCCACTATTTAGTTACAAAGGCATCATTTCATTAAACTTTGTTTACTTGAGTATTTTTGCATAATTTTTCCATGATACCTTTTAAAGTGTAAATTATTAAGTTACAAGCATTTTATAGGATGTTTAGATTAGATGCGTCACAATATACTTGAATTGACAGTAATCATGTTATTAATAATTAGAAAAGAAGTAGACATAATATTGCATTAAGAATTTATTTTCTGTTTAATATTTGACCTGTGGTTCTCTCTCCTTTATCTCAATGTGTGCTTTCACTATGCATGTGTGCGAGTGTGTTTGTGTGCGTCTATGTCAATGTGTGTAAGTATGTATGGATATTGTGTGTGGGAGCATTGTATCTTTGTTGTTTCGTTGTTTTCGCCTTTTTGTGTTTTTTACAGGTATCTACCTTTAGTTGTTTTACTTGTATTCATGGTCTCATGTACAGCTGCTTTGTAACATGAAAATTGTAAAAAGCGCTATAAAAATAAATTTGAGTTGTTGAGTTGAGTTGAGTAAATAATTGTGATTATGAATATTGTGTTATACACATATGAAATATTGTAAATAATTCAATGCCAATGTCTAGTTGATGGTTCAACATAGTGGGTGGTGTGTTGCACACAAATAAAAAATGTGCCTTAAAGGGACGTTCACCCCAAATAAAAATCATGTCATTGTTCCTATCATTCAGTACTAGTCAATGGTGACCAAGACTGTTTGGTTGCAAGCATTTCCAAATACATTCTCTGTGTTCAACAGAGCAATACAATGTATACTGATTTGTGTTACTTGAGTGTGCTACATAAATTAATTTCAGAATTTAGTTTTTCGTTTTTGGGTGAACTGTTCTTTAAGAGCCATAATTGTTACAGGTTTTCTTCCTCTCTACATTCATATTTAGGGCGATTCATAAAAAAAATGAGAAAAAAATGAAACAAAAAAAAAAAAATTGACTGACAGCACTATTATAATAATATTGGCATATTAACCTTTGTAATATTTACTTATTTAATTTTTTAACATATTCGCCATTTTTTGCCGCGATAATGTGTAGTGAGGATACACTTTATTTTATTTAGACATTCTACTGACTTTAAGTAACTTTGCAACTTCATGTCAACTAAATGACAGAGTGTTAATATGGTTATTAATAAGACTCGGACTTGGACCCATTGACGGTTCGAGCTTCAGTACCAGCAGGGATTGTAGGTAGGGGGAGTGAACGATCAGTGCTCTCCTCCACCTTCAAATCACGGCTGAGGTGAGACTCTCGAGCAAGGCATCGTTCCCCAAACTGCTCCCGGGCGCATTAGCAATGGCTGCTCACTGCTGTATGTGTCTGTTCACGATGTGTGTGTGTTATTTTACTGCTGTGTGTGTGCACTTGGATGGTTTTAAATGCAGAGCACAAATTCCGAGTATGGAAGACATACTTGTCCTCACTTCACATCACTTTTTAGGTTAGGTATAGGGAAATGAAGGGCTTCCACAGGCTGGCACTGGCATAGAAGAAACCTTAGGGGTTAGGGGAATCACTATACAGGCAAACTCAGGTGGCTTAAAACGTTACCGCTTGGATGGATAAACTAGTTTAAATATCAAACACTTCAAAAGGAAACATGCTCAATTTAAACACTTCAACACTATCCGTGTCATCTAGGATTAGGGTGAGTATAGGGATGGGAAAATAAATTGACATGTAACTGCAAAGTTTTATAGGGACGCCATAACAAAGTATTAGCATTATTAAAGAGAAACACTTTACTGACTGGAAGTTGACAAGAAAATGTCAAAGAAGAAATATCTCAAGTGTTCCATATTGTGACAGCCCTAGTCTAGAGTTTGATAGTCCATATAAACTGTAAATAAACAGTTTCCTTATCATTTTTGACCAGTCATTATCTTGTGTGAACAATATATACACCCTATAATATACCTTCTGTTCAGAGTAAAGGCAGACAGCAGGGAGATTGCATTAAATCCCATACATAACCGGATATCAGCTGAATGTTCTCTGGGGATCTGTTGAGAGAGTGCTGCAGAGTTCAGGGTGTGGAAGGATATTGAAAACATTCGCCCCACTGTGGCGATGAATGGCTCAACTTTCATCATAAAAACAATTTCACAGCAAAGCTGCTGATAAATGTTTTGGGTAAAAGCGTTGAAAAATGGATGACGTGTCAGACCTGGGAGGGTAATTCTTCACGGATATTAGCATTAGGATGTTTGTGCCTGAATCAGTGGAACATCAGCTGTGCGGCGTGATTGATAGCTTGGCATTCGGCATTAATCCTGCGTTCCGTGTTTAAACCTCTACACTGGTGTCCTGTTGCTTTTTAGTTTAATAGAAAGAGCAAACAACGTAATACAATAGCAGTTGTTGCTGTGGACTCCTCATCGTTTGTATGGGGTGTAGGTCTCAAAACAATTATTTCAGAACATTCTTCGAGAAAAAAATACATCTATGAAATAATAAAATAGCCCCATTTATAAAGCCTGAACCAGTTTACAAACGAGTGTATACAGGTTGGCAGAGTAAGACAAGTTTTCTACTGTAAAATTGTCATGTATTGCAGTTTGGTATAAAATGATGCCAGGCGGGACTCTAGACACACACTTTGCCCCTAAGCCGGTTGATTTCCCGCCTGTTCCATCCACTACGGTAACATAAACGTGGATCCAGGATCAGCCTCCCACGCTCGCACACTTCTCCAACCTACGGTAGGAGGAAACGGTACGCTGTTCTGGGACAGCAGACAGGTGAGTGCCGAACTGAAGCGAAAGCAGGGTTCAGAGGTGTGAAATAGAGATGGGCTTCTCTCACTGGGCTGAAATTGGCTCTCGCTGCGTACAGCCCAATCCCACGGTCCACTCATCTATCTCATCTCCCCTTCTTTTGTTTCGCTGTCTTCGTCCTTATTTGTGTGCGGACTAGAGATCAAGGCTATTCCCAGCAGTCATATGTTTTGCCTCCTTTAGATTTGTTCCGTGTCCTCTTAACTGTGAGCCAAAGCAACCACAAAACTCAAGCTTAACTCGATGCTTCGCTTTACAGTGGCAAGATAAATGGATCGCAAGGAGAGGAGGAATCTGTCTAACCTGTTAATTGAGGAGATTTGTTTAGTTGCAGAAAAAACACTTCCCCCTGTAGATGTCAGATGAGGCGAATGAGAAAGCAGATGAAAATAACGCTCTCATGGGTTATCAGTAGATGTGTTGGCTGTGGAGGCGCTCTGGTACGCTCGGTTATCCTGAGCGGTAATCACATTAGTAGATTGACCTGAGGTGTGAACGCGGAACTCAGGAGAACGTTCCTGAACTCAGCGCCGGGGCATCTGTCACTTTTTCTGAGTGATGTGCCATTGCTGCCGCATAGTGGAAGAGATATATTGGGCTTTGAGCGG
Source organism: Triplophysa tibetana (assembly GCA_008369825.1). Classification (NCBI taxonomy): domain Eukaryota; kingdom Metazoa; phylum Chordata; class Actinopteri; order Cypriniformes; family Nemacheilidae; genus Triplophysa; species Triplophysa tibetana. The sequence goes on along the minus strand of SOYY01000165.1, from coordinate 16,098 downwards.
GGAAGGAAGTCTGTTTTATAAAACACTAGAAGATATTTATCCGGTGCTGCTCCACTCGCAACCCCGCATACCAGAGCATTTCCTGTGCACATCTATATTAACTAGGCATATTTGCATCATATGGCAGTTTTATTAAGTCCATGAAATAAAAAACGCTAATGTGTTTGCGCTTGTCTGACAGAGTTTTTTATTCAACACACTACGAACCATCTTTATGACAATAACATGCTATTTGTTCACTCATGTTATGGCCTCATAAAAGCCATTTGTGTAATCCGTGGCCATTTGGCACTGGAAGGATATTGAATCATTTTCTGTGCTGAGTTCATTTATTTAAACCTGCAGTTTATTTACAGCTAATTTTTAGTGTCATTTCAATTAATTGTCTTGTATAGTTTTTAACATCTTGTATCGGATGAACATAAAACAGGTATATTGCATGCCGAAATAGCAACTTTTCTCAAATGGGTGCCATTTTTAAACCTAAAATTCGTCTTATTGACTTTTTCTCTGTTTTCCTGTGCTCGTATTGATCGAGACTAAACTCATGATATTCCCAGAAAATTCACAGCATGAACTCACTTTCCTTTAAATGATAAAAGTTCATCTCTCACATTTCCCACTCGCTGTGGGCAAAGAGAGAAAAGAACATGCTCGATAAAACCTCAGCCACCACACATAATTTTTAAACAGATATGCATGAGCTACATACACATATTTCATGAAAGTCTGTGTTTTTAACCCACACGTGTATACACATATGTGCACACAAAATTTATCCAACACAATCTCATCACAAACACAATTTTCAAGGCTACTTTTCACAAATTTGCGCAATCTCTAATCTGTACGATAGTCTGATTTGCTTTTACACCATGCAGTGAGTTAGGTTTAGGGGTGGGGTTAGGGGTTAGTGGAGGGGCTTCAGTGTTAAACATTCTGCTAATCATACTTTTTTGTATGATTAACGGCGTACAAATTCATGCGAACTGGTAAAATAGTTTCTAATTACCATGAGATATGCTTCATCTGTCACACATATGCAATATCTGTGTATGTACAGTTAATATACAGTACATATGAATGAAGTATTCGTATTCTCATTTGCATTAACATGCACATGCAAAAAAAACTAATATTGAGAGTTCTTAAATTACTTGAGACATCCAGGGGAGCTCATTTTTCAATATAGGAAATAAAAACATTACAGTATGTACCAAATTTCCATACATTATACATAAAGTTGATGTATTACAGCTCGTTGGCCTTGAAATAATCTTTAAGTTCAGTTTGAGATATTGTCTAGAGGAGATACATGACATTACTGGAGTCTTTTCCTCAGGTAAACCATCTCTTTGATAAAAGTTTTTATTTGCCCATTTATCTCTGTTCTGTTAGGAGAAACAATGAGACATTAAAGAGGTCTCATTTGTGAATTTTCTTCCTACGGGTCTCCCTCCCTCTCATGCACGCTCGAGCGTACACGTTTAACTCGGCCTCCCTCGCACAAACACATGGGCTCTTATGAGGATGAATCTACTGCCATTCTTTTCAGTAGATTCAGTAGAGTGCAGTGAATTAGATAGTTGCCCCCCGAGGACAAGAGTTTCTTTCAGCGTCTAAGAGTTTGTGTGGGAGTTTTGAGAGTTTTATGTTAGTGACTGAAAGTCTCTTTTTTTAATATCCTTGAAGGAAGAATGAAATTGGGGGAATGAGAGGAAATAAAGCATGCAGAATGGTTTGATGCTGAGCATGGATTACATTTAATATTTGATGCTCAAACCTATCTCTCTTTTTCTGTCTAGCCTTGAGGTCAGACTTTTATCTGGTATGTTGACCTCTTCATGCTGGGATTCTGGGATGTGTTTTCTCCTTTCAGTAATCATTTCCTCCAAGGCAGATAGAATTATAACATCCCAGTGGAGCATTTTAGACATTGTTACAACACTCTACTGCTGGTGAAATGTTTATGTAGAAAGAGAGACTGCTTTTTGAGCTCTATATGGGGAAATAATGAAAAAAACAGCCATACACAAAATATATATGTACATAATATGATGCTCTTAAAACAACATGTTAAACTTGAAATGATATGTGTTTAAAAGGAACACAAGTTAAAAGTACACGTTGTGTCATAAAGAGGGGAACAAAAAAACTTTGTGAGAGATTAGACAATGTTGTTCAAAATAATTAACCTACAGTACCCTCTTTTCACATATCGCTTTTCACACTGCGCTTAACCCCGGGTTATCTTCATTCTAAATCCCGCTTTAAACAACGTTACACACATGTAATTTTGTTATCCCCACATTTACCCGGGTTATGAAACCCTGCAGGGTTAATCCTCTATTGCGGTGCCAAATGTGTGCAGTGTGAAATGAAGCGGGACAGAATGATATGACCAGACACTTCGCAACGGACACCCAAGCAAAAGCTGAACAGCCCTTACCTCATTCACAAGCTGTGCACAGTCACAGAAGCTCTGTGCACTGTTTAAACAATCCTTTGACTTTTTTATTTGAGTTATTTGAAACGAGGGGGCAGACACAGGACAAGAATGCATTGGATGTCAAAACAAAGCAATGCCATGTTCCTCCTCTCCACATTAAACACGTGGGTCTGTCATGATTCTGCCACAAGACTGGAAAATCATGACAAGAAGTGGCACATTATTTTTATCAATTTCTGTGTAATATTAACTGCTCCTCTTAAATGATTTGCAGAATCCTGGTTACAGGGTGTTATTAGTTTTGAGCGGTTGTTATTTGAAAATTTTATTTGAAAATAACAACCCTTGGCATGTTGCGACTGCCCAACCAGAATCAAGCATTCAAAGAGTCTGGTAATAAGGTTATTTAAAGAACCTTTGACTAAATGGTTCTCTGTGGAACCAAAAATGTTTCTTCTATTGTATCACTGTGAAAAACCTTTATTAGCTGTTGAGTTTACCCTGCTATGGATTAGAAACTGCTAAAAAGTAAAACATATTGAGTGTATGTAAATCTTTTTAATATACATACAGTATACTGGTGTACGTTTTTCAAAGGAACAGCCAAGATGAACAATTAATAAAAATCTGTTAATACTGTTAAATTTGCAGTGCCAAGTGGTCCAGTGGACTGTGCTCCGATATTGTGCAGCAGCCCTTCCTGCGACCCGAGTTCAATTCTGGATCCTGGTCCTTTCCCGGCTTCAAATTCCCCTCTCTCATCCCATATTTCCTGTCTCACTCAACACGGTCCTATCCATTCAAAGAAAAAAAATACTGTCAATATGTTCAATTCCAGCCTTGAAGGTTAAAGCTTTTGAACAGAACTAATGAACTCTTTAAGATCTATTTATGAAAGCCAATGGTGTATTTCACTTCTAATTACAGTCTGTATATGAATGTGTCAACACGCATGACCTGTTGCCAGCTGATTGACTAAGTGTTCATTTTTTTTTTCTGTACTGGAGATTAAAATTCAGTGTGTGTGTGTGTGTGCGTGCATGTGTGTCCATGGGTCTGCAGGTCAATTTATAAACGCTGTTCTCTTTACCAAAATAGAATCATGTTTAAATCTATATTTTACTAGATCATCTTTTCGACATTCCATAAATTTAACTGATTTAAGTCAGTAATTATTCAATGTTTAGCTATTTTATTTTATCTTATTTGAAAAAGAAAAAAATCACTAAATCAATTTTGTTTTATTGGTCCAGCCTCTGTGACTTTAAATCACTCTCTGGATTATGGCGTGATGATGATAGTAATGATCCTCCATAAATATCACACATTTAAAACCGCTTGCACACATTGAAATGAGCTGTACTTGATGTCACTTTTCACAGTCTTTTTCATCATTTGGAGAGAGAGATTGTGAGAGGTGAAGCTGAGGTTATATCTATGGCTAATTTAACAGCAAATTCTTAAAGTGGAACGTTAAATTGCGGATAGGACACGGGCTGCTGATCCTCGGTGCCAAATGAGAAAAAATCACTTTTTAAGCGTCACATTATGAAGCAGCGCTGGTGTGGAGACTAAAATGTTTTTCCAGCTATTGCGGTTATTTAGCTCCCGTTGGAATCGACGAATTCAGAGTGACATGATTCATCTGAATAATAAATCTCTCATTTGCTGTAAAGTAATGAGACTCTGACAGGAGAAAAGAACTTCCTATTAGACTTATGAGACAGACTCAGGGTGAGAACACTTATTTGAGTGGCCCTGGGGGGTTTCGGAGCCTGAATGGTCAATCGCTGGACTTTTGTGTGGATATTTTTGTAATGATCTCTAAATTGTATAGTTGACATCATTTGTACTTGTTCCTTTAAAAAGTAAAACGCATCCAATTAAAATGTAGAGCCATGCATCCGCTTTATAATTTCCAAAACATAACCGTCTGTACAGTGTTACTTCTGAATTATTTTTAATTTAGAATGTGAAAGCACAATTTCTCCTAAATAATTTAAAAAAGTGTTAAAGAGGACAAAAATAATACATTTTAGGAACAACAAGACCTGTTAGGTTTTAAGTCGTCCCTCATCCTGGAAGAAAGTGCTGCACCAAGAAAATAATTAGCAGCTTTAGAAAGTCACACAAGCTTAACAAGAGCCTCTGCGGTTGAGTTCTACCATCCCACGGTTGTTTTCCTAAAGCAGAAACAGGATTATTTAGTAACATTATTAGTATGAGGGACTCTAGCATGACTGAAGATAAAACATAATGGATTTTTCTTTCAATTGTATTGTTCAGAGGTTGCTTTTTCAAAGCAAAGTAGACCTAGGCTCGGTTTCACAGACAAGGCTTAAGGCTAGCCCCTGACTAAAATGTTTTAACTGAATATAACTTGCCCATAAATATGTTTAAATGTATTGTTTGTCTCAAGATGCACACCAGTAATGTATTTTAAGGTATTTTTATAAAATCGACAGAAATATCAACTAAGGCATAGCTGGGTTAAGTTAAGCCGGTGACTGCGAAACTGGCCCCTAATGTTCTAAGTTTAATATTTTACTGAAGCGTCAACTATAGCTCAGATGTCCTTAAATCCTTTCTGAAGAAAACACTGTTTTTTTGAACGTATTTGAATGTTAAAAGGTAAAAAGTGTTTCAGAAATCATGGGCTTGATCGATGTTTCGTCTGGGTGAAGATCTGAGTGTGCGAGACAGATCGATGCAGGTGTGGATAATGTAACTGTAATTAATATAAAGCTTTGTGTGATTGCATAAGTGCATTGCCTGTTAAGTGACTACATTGATTATTCAGACTATGAACGATAAAGACGAGTAATAATCCTCTTAATTCCAATAGGGGAAACACAAAAGCTACAAGATACCATAAACCAGGGAAAGGCTTAGTAATTAAAAAACACAGGTTAGTAATGGTCCCTTTTTTTAACTCAGTTGACTTGTAAAAACGAAACTTTTCAGTGAGCTCAAGAAAACAGAAACCATACAGGCCTAGGACAAACATGGGGATTATCCTTGTTGCCGAGGAAATATACATCATTATCTATGATATCTAATAGCTTTTTGTAAAGAGGCCTACACTATGCAAGTGGAAACTACATATGCTTCCAATAATTCATCTTGTAGTAAAGATGGGAGGTGCCTTCTAATAGTCTAAGAGAAAATTTCAGAGTGAGAGTCATCAAAACTTTCTTCACTAAATGTAAGCTTTCCTGTAGCTATGTAAAATGTATAGGATAAAGCAATGTAAGTCGCTTTGGATAAAAGCGTCTGCCAAAATGTAAATGTTAAATTCAACTAAACTGTTAGCACTAGGTCTTTTAATTGCAATTGGGTTCTCATTCTGACACACTAAGTACTCAAGATATGTTTATTCTACTTTTCGTTATGGTAAGGTGTGAGGTTTAGAAAAAACACCGGCAACTCTTTGCCATCTCAAACTGAGTAGCGGTTCCCTTGAGAAATGACATCCTCAGGGATGTTGAAATGCTGCGTGAAACCTGCCTTTAAACTTTTCAGAGAATTTTTAAGCCACCCTATGTAAGCATGGGAAAAGCTGCTTCAAATTGGAGGCAGTAAATTATGCTGCTTCATAGGATTCTCTTTTTTGATTAAATTTGAGGCAGCATCATGTGACTACTTTGTGGTTAGGTAATCCTAAAGTGTCAGCAGAAAAAAATACATATACATATGTAGCTCAAAGACTTGAGGGAAATGCTGTTTATCGATAAAAGTAGTTCTATATTTAATACCGAAAAGAGTCAGAAGGAAATGGTCACTGTAAGTAATGTAAAGATGACTTATGAAACTCCAAACGAAAAATTATTGGTTTGTGCAATAAATCATAGAAGCCTATAACGTTTTATCTGCACTCTTAAAACAAGGTGCTGTATAAAAGTTTCTTCACTGTGATGTCATTAGGAACCATTTTCATTAATCCCATTAATTTCTTTCTTTTTAATAATAAAGAACATTTTTCTACTACTTTTCTGAAACAGGAAGGTTCTTTAGATGTTTCAGATTCTGCATGGAGCATTCACACAAAAATGATTCTCCCATGGCATCATGAAGCACCTTTATTAAGAAGTTTTCAACATATATAACTAAGCTCATTTAAAATTCACGGTTAAATTGTTCAAATTGCTGTTTAATGGTTTGTTCTGTGTTCATAATACTAAAATGTAATACTATACAAACAAAAAGTTATAATAAAAGGAATATTTCAGGAAAGGTTGCAATAAAGACACAATTATGGATAATTTACAAAGATTCAATGAAATTCATATACTGACATTTATTGCAATAAAAACACCTCAAACCAATTAAACCCACAAAAAATTACTATTAAAGTTCACCCAAAAAAAAAAATTCTGTCATTATTTACTCATTTATGACACAAAAAAATATATTTTGAAAAATGTTAATAACCGAACAACGACGGTACTCATTCACTTGCAATAGTTTTGTGCCCGTACATTGAACTGAATGGGTGCCGTTCGGTTACCAGCTTTCTTCAAGATATCTTCTTTTGTGTTCTGCAGAAGAAAGAAAGTCAGGGCGAGTAAATGATGACAGAATTTTTTTTTGGGGGGTGAACTATCCCTTTAAGTAGTTTTTTACTTCACAACCATGATGCTCCTAAATCAGAAAAAGCTGCAGGTATGTAATGGGTGTGTCTTAAGAGTGTGTCATCCAATAATGAGCCCATTGATGTAATTGACCTGCATTAGTGGATGTTACTGGATTAGGGTTTTATGATTAATTAGAGAGAAAATCACCTTGTGAAGCTAAAAAAAAGAGAGGGAGAGAGCGAGGTAAACGAGACATTTAATGGACTTGGGACAGGATTATTGATTAACCACCCAGCAGCTAAATTAATTTTCCAATCTAACATTAATTAACAGACATTCCCCAGTGAGAGCAGCGTGTAAGTCGAGTGGGCGAAACGTTCAACAGAACAGTGGATTTCACATCCACAGTGATTAGATAAGGTTGTGCGATTCTAGTCTTCTCACCCTGCTTCAAAGCCAAGAGATTATAGATGAGTGTAAATGATGTCAGTGTATTTCGACTGCACTGCCACTTTCATTTTATGGTTGAATATGCAGAAGTTACTGTATCACAATGTGCAAAGGAAAGTATCGATTATGAAAAGTATGTCCCTGTTAAAGGGGAACTCTGACTAAATGAAAATCTGTCATGAATTAGCTTCTCACCCTCAAGTTTCACTACACTAAAAAAAGTGAGACTTTGGATCAACTTAAAAAATACTTTTACTTTGGAAAACTTAAACAAATTACGTCAACTTGTTAAAAGCAATTTTATTAGTTTCTCTCAAATGATATTATGCCTTGGTTCAAATCAAAATGTATAGATTTCAACAAACCACCATTTTATGATCAGTGTTGCTTTAGTTAGGCTCTTGACTCTTAATTTTATATGTTTAATCGTCTGTTGTGACAGTGTCGCAATACATTGTTGAGGCAATAAAACTAAATCCATTGGGATGAAAGTATTGGTGACTGAAATCATTGCGTGGTAATTTTAATTATTGCTCAGCAATGTGTTATTCATGTGTGAATGTTGTGTTATCCTACTTTGTGAGATTAAAACAGTGGTACTAAAAACACAGTATGAACTAATAGAAAACACTCAGAAATCTGTAAATTGCTGAATCAATTTGACATCAAGATCGGTGCATGAATCTCAACAATGGTGATATCAACAAAAGAAAGCTTCATGCGGCAATGCATGCTGGGTAACATCTAAGTTCAAAACTCATTCATCACTCCCAGCATGCATTGGATTTGATCTGTTTATGAATTAGTTTGATAATTGTCACCATTGTTGAGGTTTATATGATGACTGTTGATGTGGTAAGTGTGTCAAGAAAATTGTCTGTTTATTTTATCACAGTTTGTTTGCATTTGTCAACAGGACATTTGAATCAGCACAAAAGAACAGTTAACCTAATTTAGTGTCACTTATCATCTTTATCAAAACTTGAAAGACATCACAAAAACTTAACTTTAAAGCCTCTCTTTTCTTATTATGCACGGGCGTTCTTAATGAAAACACTATTGTAAACATTTCAAGAGATGAGACATTAAATTTAAAACAAAGTCAGGGATCAAGAGCCCAACTAAAGCAAACACTGATCACATAATGGTGGTTTGATGAAATGTTTACATTTTGATTTGAACCAAGTCATAAATATCATTTGAGGAGAAATAAATTATAAATAATTATATAACAATATCCTTCAAAAAAATTCCCACGGCAATGTAATATTTGTTGTGTAGTTCTATACCATGTTGTTGACTCCCATCTATAGTTATCTAATCCTTCTTACTACACACACACACACCGTTTGTCTATTACCATGCCAGCCTTTTCTTTGACTTGTGTTGAGAAACATTATGTAGGAATACAACGTAGACCGGTAAATGTAGACCGTTTTATCTGCACGGGGAATTCACTTCCACATTTAACGGCAGCTTATATTCCACCGGATGCTGATGCCAGCTTGCTATGAAAGAAACTTCATGCAGCCATCAGTAAACAACAGACGCTCACCCGGAGGCTGCATTTATTGTTGCGGGAGAGTTTAATCACTCTAACTTAAAGACAGTGCTCCCTAATTTCACCAGCATGTTTCCTGCCACACAAGAGGAAACAAAACTTTGGATCATGTCTACACAAACATGGCTGAAGCTTACGCCGCGCACACCCCTCCCCCACCTGGGTCAATGATCCTTTCTTTGTTCCTCACCCCCAAGTACTCACCTCTCATAATGTGTGAAGCCATCAGTGAAGACCATCAAGGTGTGGCCTGCGGGGGCAGACTTCCACTCAGGAAAGGTGTTCTACACACAGACTGGAGTAGGTTGCTTATCAGGCCACAGTGACTCTCACATGGACATAGACAGCTACACCTCTTTCTGTATTGGACTACATCAATACACCATTGATAGTGTCACAACTCAGAAGCAGATCACCATATACCCTAATCAGAAGCCATGGATGAACAGGAAGGGCTCCTGTTGAAAGCACGCAAAACCGCCTTCAGATCAGGTGAGAACAGGCCTATAGTACTTCCAGGGCAAATCTGAAGAGGGGCATCAGAAAGGCAAGCACTGCTACAAGTTGAAGCTAGAGGAGCATTTTATCACTCCGACCCTCGACGCATGTGGCAGGGCATCCAGGCCATAGTGACTACAAACCCAACCACTCCATCCCCATAGCCACAGATGCTGCCTTTCTGAACGAGCTTAATGATTTTATGCACGCTTGAGAGAGACAATAAGGAACCCGCCACCAGGCTCACACCTTCTACTGACCACCCAATCATCACACTAAACTCCACAGATGTTACACTGCACTATGCCGGATAAACGCACGTAAGGCTGCTGGCCCTGATGGCATCCCTGGGCGCGTACTCGGGCATGTGCGGAGCAGCTCGCTGGGGTCTTCACGGATATCTTCAACCTGTCCCTCGCCCAAGCAGTTGTTCCAGCATGTTTCAAATCCACCTCCATTGTCCAATTCCAAAACATTCCAGCCCGACATGTCTGAATGACTACGCCCTGTAGCACTCACACCCATTGTTATGAAGTGCTTCGAGCGGCTGGTCTTGTCACACCTAAAAGACTCTCTACCATCCACACTGGACCCATACCAATTGCCTACCGCAGCAATAGGAGCGTAGATGATGCAGTGTCAATGGCGCTGCACTCCGTGCTCACACATCTGGATAAAAGGACACTTATGCACGCATGCTGTTTGTAGACTTTAGCTCTGCATTTCAATACCGTCATCCCTTCCAAGCTAATCAGCAAATTGGAAACCTAGGCATTAACAACTCAACCTGCAACTGGATAGGATTTCCTGACGAACAGGCCTCAGTTGTTAGGTTAGGCCACATCTGCTCAACCACCATCCCTCAACACTGGTGTACCACAGGGCTGCGTACTGAGCCCCTTTCTCTACTCCCTTTCACACTCGACTGCAGGCCTGTGAATGGATCTAATCCTTCATCAAGTTCGCAGACGATACAACAGGATGGTCTCATCAGCAACAACGATGAGATGCTTACAGGAGGAGGTACGGCACCTGGCCATATGGTGCTCAGAAACAACCTGCTCCTTAAACACCTCCAAGACAAAGGAGATCATCGTGGACTTCAGGAAGGCGAAAGGAGGCACACACAACCCCATCCACATTAACGGGATGGCTGTTGAACGTGTTCCAGTTTTAAGTTCCTGGGGACCCATATTCGGAGGGACCTGTCTGGACCACCAACACCTCATGCCTGGTCAAGAAGGCTCACCAGCGTCTCTTCTTTCTGAGGACACTGAAGAAGAACCAACTGTCTTCAACTATCCTGGTGAACTTCTACGCTGCGCCGATAGAGAGCATCCTGACCAACTGTGTCACAGTCTGGTACGGGAACTGTTCTGTTGCTGAGCGCAAGGCACTGCAGCGGGTGGTGAAAACAGCCCAGCGCATCACAGGGACTACACTCCCTTCCATTGAGGACATCCAGGGGAAACGCTGTCTGCGTCGAGCTCGCAGCATTCTCAAGGACTCCTCTCACCCGCTCATAGACTGTTTACTCTCCTGCCTTCCGGTAGGCGCTACAGGTGCCTCCGGACAAGAACCAGCAGACTAGGAAACAGCTTTTTTCCCAGAGCTGTTTCATTATTGAACTCTGCTCCCCACTGATTCCACTACCCTCATAACTTTAACGCTGCTACTACATTGTTTACATTGCATAACAGGGCTGCACCATGACTGAACTGTACACAACCAGTACTTCATGTTATCTGCTCTACCGGACTGTTACACACACATAGCATCATTTCCACTATACTGCTCACTTGACACCAGGAATATTACACTGAATGCTATTTGCACTAATATAAACTACTTCCATAACTGAATTAACTCATCTACTGCACTGTACATCTCATTGCATTTATTGCATAACTAACGCTATCCACTCATCTATTGCACTGTAACTTCAATAACTGCATTAACTCATCTACTGCACTGTAAACCTTAATAACCGCATTAAGCATATACTGCACTGTAACTTCAATAACTGCACTAACTCATCTAATACACTGTAACTGTATATCTGCATCTACTCATGTATTGCACTATAACTTCAACAACTGCATTAAATCATGTACTGCACTGTATCTTTAATAACCGCATTAACTCATCTACTGCACTGTAACTTTAATAGCTAATGTCTGTAATTATGCACACTCAAGTCACTTGCACTATTGTATTGTCTATATTGTTATCTGTTATAACCACCTGTACATTAATGTTCACAGTATATAGCCTTCTGTATATATTGTTCATAGTACATACGACTGTCATTATTTTCGTACAACATTTGTATAGTATTTCCCTAAAATTGTATTCTGTATTTATTACACTGTAATATCTGCACTGCTAATTGCCACTTCTGGTGACCTAAACTACATTTCGTTACACTGTACTTGTATATGGTAATGACAATAAAGTTGAATCTAATCTAATCTAATCTAATCTAAAAAAACATGTGTCCACATTGCAACAGTGTTTCTTCATGGCAAGAGTTTGTTAAAAAATTCTGTCATTATTTACTCAACTAATGTCATTTCAAACCGGTATTACTTTCTTTCTTCTGTTATAAAGTTTAATGTTTTTAACGTTTTAACGTTTTTAACGTTTAAATGTTAACATTTGTAATGTTTTTGGGATTTTATGTTTAACGGTTTTAACGTTTTTACGTTTTTAACGTGTTTAACGTTTTAACGTTTTTAAGTTTTAATTGTTTTAGTTTTCCAAAAGTAAAAGGATCCAGCGTCTCACTTTTTTGTATACAGTTCTGGGGCGCCATTGATTAGATTAGATTCAACTTATTGTCATTACAATATACAAGTACAGTGTAACGAAATGTAGTTAGGTCTAACCAGAAGTGCAATTAGCAAGTGCAGATATACAGTGTGAATAATACAGAATACAATTTTAGGGAAATACTATACAAATGTTGTATGAAAAATATGACAGTCGGAGGTGGTGTACTATGACAATATATACAGAAGGCTATATACTGTGAACATTAATGTACAGGTGGTTATGAACAGATAACAATATAGACAATACAATAGTGCAAGTGACTTGAGTGTGCATAAATTATAGACATTAGCTATTAAAGTTACAGTGCAGTAGATGAGTTAATGCGTTATTAAAGATACAGTGCAGTACATGAGTTAATGCAGTTGTGAAGTTATAGTGCAATACATGAGTAATGCAGAGATAATACAGTTACAGTGTATTAGATGAGTTAGTGCAGTTATTGAAGTACAGTGCAGTATATGCGTTAATGCGGTTATTAAGGTTACAGTGCAGTAGTGAGTTAATGCAGTTATTGAAGTTACAGTGCAATAGATGAGTGGATGCAGTAGTTATGCAATAAATGCAATAGATGAGTTACAGTGCAGTAGATGAGTTAATTCAGTTATGAAGTAGTTTATTAGTGCAAATGAGCATTCAGTGTAATACCTGGTTGTGCAGTGAGCAGTATAGAGTGCAAATGATGCTATGTGTGTGTAAACAGTCCGGTAGAGCAGATAACATGAAGTACTGGTGTGTACAGTTCAGTCATGGATGCAGCCCTGTTATGCAATGTAAAACAATGTGTAGCAGCATTAAAGTTAAGTATGAGGGTAGTGGAATCAGTGGGGAGCAGAGTTCAATAATGAAACAGCTCTGGGAAAAAAAAAAGTGTTCCTAGTCTGCTGGTTCTTGTCCGGAGGCACCTGAAGCGCCTACCGGAAGGCAGGAGAGTAAACAGTCTATGAGCGGGGTGAGAGGAGTCCTTGAGAATGCTGCGAGCTCGACGCAGACAGCGTTTCTCTGGATGTCCTCAGGAAGGGAGTGTAGTCCCTGTGATGCGCTGGGCTGTTTTCACCACCCGCTGCAGTGCTTGAGCCAGCAACAGAAACAGTCCCGTACCAGACTGTGACACAGTGGTCAGGTGCTCTCTATCGTGCAGCGATAGAAGTTCACCAGGATAGTTGAAGACAGTTGGTTCTTCTTCAGTGTCCTCAGAAAGAAGAGACGCTGGGAGCCTTCTTGACCAGGCATGAGGTGTTGGTGGTCCAGGACAGGTCCTCCGAAATATGGGTCCCCAGGAACTTAAAAGGAAACACGTTCAACAGCCATCCCGTTAATGTGGATGGGGTCGTGTGGCTCCTTTCGCCTTCTGAAGTCCACGATGATCTCTTTGTCTTGAGGTGTTAAGGAGCAGTGTTGTTGTCTGAGCACCATGTGGCCAGGTGCTGTACCTCCTCCCTAAGCAGTCTCATCGTTGTTGCTGATGAGACCAATCACTGTTGTATCGTCTGCGAACTTGATGAAGGAGTTAGTTCCATTCACAGGCCTGCAGTCGAGTGTGAAAAGGGAGTAGAGAAAGGGGCTCAGTACGCAGCCCTGTGGTACACCAGTGTTGAGGGTGATGGTGGTGGAGCAGATGTGGCCTAACCTAACAAGCTGAGGCCTGTTCGTCAGGAAAACCATAATCCAGAGTTGCAGGTTGAGTTGTTAAATGCCTAGGTTTCAAGTTTGATGATTAGCTTGGAAGGGATGACGGTATTGAATGCAGAGCTGAAGTCTACAAACAGCTGCGTGCATAAGTGTCCTTATTATCCAGATGTGTGAGCACGGAGTGCAGCGCCATGGACATGCATCATCTACGCTCCTATTGCTGCGGTAGGCAATTGGTATGGGTCCAGTGTGGATGGTAGAGAGTCTTTTAGGTGTGACAAGACCAGCCGCTCGAAGCACTTCATAAAAATGGGTGTGAGTGCTACAAGGCGGTAGTCGTTCAGGCATGTCGGGCTGGAATGTTTGGAATGGGAACAATGGAGGGGATTTGAAACATGCTGGAACAAACTGCTTGGGCGAGGGACAGGTTGAAGATATCCGTGAAGACCCCAGCGAGCTGCTCCGCACATGCCCGAGTACGCGACCAGGGATGCCATCAGGGCCAGCAGCCTTGCGTGCGTTATCCGGCTTAGTGCAGTGAAACATCTGTGGAGTTTAGTGTGATGATAGGGTGGTCTGTAAAGGTGTGAGCCTGGTGGAGGTTCCTTATTGTCTCTTCAAAGCGTGCATAAAAGTCATTAAGCTCGTTCAGAAAGGGCAATCTGTGGCTATGGGGATGGAGTGGTTGGGTTTGTAGTCACTAATGGCCTGGATGCCCTGCCACATGCGTCGAGGGTCAGAATTGGTTAAATGCTCCTCTAGCTTCAACTTGTAGCAGTGCTTGGCCTTTCTGATGCCCCTCTTCAGATTTGCCCTGGAAGACTATAGGCCTGTTCATCACCTGATCTGAATGCGGTGTTGCGTGCTTTCAACAGGAGGCGCACTTCCTTGTCATCCATGGCTTTGATTAGGGTAATGGTGATCTGCTTCTGAGTTGTGACACTATCAGTGGTGGTATTGATGTAGTCCAATACAGAGGAGGTATAGCTGGTGTATGTCCGTGTGAGAGCCACTGGTTGCCTGAGAAGCAAACATACTCCAGTCTGTGTGTAGAAACCTTCCTGGAGTGTGAAGTCTGCCCCCGCAGGCCACACCTTGATGGTCTTCACTGATGGCTTCACACGATTAATGAGAGGGTGAGTACTTGGGGGTGAGGAACAAAGAGAAGGTGATCAGATTGACCCAGGTGGGGAGGGGTGTGCGCGGCGTAAGCTTCAGCCATGTTTGTGTAGACATGATCCAAAGTTTGTTTCCTCTTGTGTGGCAGGAAACATGCTGGTGAAATTTAGGGAGCACTGTCTTAAGTTAGAGTGATTAAATCTCCCGCAAACAATAATGCAGCCTCCGGGTGAGCAGTCTGTGTTTACTGATGGCTGCATGAAGTTCTTTCATAGCAAGCTTGGCTCAGCATCCGGTGGAATATAAGCTGCCGTTTAATGGTGGAAGTGAATTCCCGTGGCAGATAAAACGGTCTACATTAACCATGAGAAACTCAAGGTTAGTCGAGCAGTGTCTCCGACAATAACAGAGTTCGTGCACAAAGCTTTATTGACATAAATGCACAGTCCACCTCTCTGTCTTACGGATTCCTCTGCCGTTCTATCCGCCCGGTGTGGTTGTACCCGCTAACTCAATAGCGTGTCCGGTATGCCGCTGTGTAGCCATGTTCCGTGAACGATTATGACATGGAGTTTAAAAGTAGTTTTGTTGTTGATGATGCGGAGTCGAATCTTCATCCATTTTGTTAACTAATGATGTACATTAGCAAGGAAAATGCTGGTAAAGAGGAGCCGATGTGGTGTTAGCTTTAGCTTAGCTCTTAGCCCTCCGCGCGTCCCGCCTTTGTTTACGATCTCGACGCCGCCGACGAGCAACTGCCCGCCGGCCGTGTGGGGTGCGTAGCATCGGGGTTTTGATGATCTCAGGGACGAGTGATGTTGCTGATATAAACTTCGGGAATGCGCAAACCGATATCCAAAAGCTCCTGCGGGTGTACGATGTTAAGGCACAACTGTTCTGTACGAACAGGCCGAGAGAGAGCAAGAAAAACACTATATAATTGCTAAAACTGGAGAGACGCTGAGCCTCGCGATGTTCACGCG
>SOYY01000053.1:0-49247 GCA_008369825.1 Triplophysa tibetana | reverse complement strand
AGTTAATTTCACCAACGACCACAGCTAACCTAATAATATTAACAATAAAACTAACCTTTATGAATTAACATTCGTTTCATAAATAGAATACATTGCCCAAACTGATAATTAAGACATATTGTGTCAATTCTTGTACCTCTCGGTGAACTTGCTGACGTCAATCAACTTTTGGTGGTAGCGTTTTCGGTTGTGCATCCGGATCATCTCTTCATTCATCTTCACCCTCATTTCTCTACGTGCCTCCTCAGAAGATTCGGCGAGATGAATGAGCTTCACCTCTACCTCGTCTCTGCAAGGGAGGAACATCTTTGTAACCCACCAGCTCTCTAATGATGTATATGATCAGGATGTCTTACTCGCATGAAGATTAGGAATAAAATGTAACCGCAATAAAACAATTGATGAGTTGGAAGTTTCTACCTGCAGCATTTAGACAAGGTGGGCCCGGAAAGACGAATTATCTGGTGAACCAAAGACTTCGCTCTGCTCTGAAGACCATCCTCCGCCACAGCCTCCTAGAGATCACAGTAGTACATCAGTAAAATCAAACATGTGTTAAGATGGTTTTACTATTAAGACATTTTTCTCAGAACTTCACCTGCTGTGCACGGGCTGGTTCCACCATCTCGTCTGTAAATAAAAAGGTCAGAATAGAGTGAAGGATCATCTTTGTTCATTTGAGATTCAGTGACAGGTTGGTAAACACATGTTTATAACAGTAAAACTTACTTTCACTCAATCTAATGCACCACTACCCATATAACTTAATCCAGAAATGTGCATATACCAAGCACACAGATCATTACATGTTTTTAAGCTAACGTTACGTTTATGCATCTTTGGTTCATATGAGCTTCCCAAAGTATATTTTAAAGGCAACAGCCAAAGGTTACAAAGTCACACAATGGTATTTGCCAAAAACGTTCATATGGTCTATTTTAATCCTTCACATTTGTTTTAGTTTCACCACATCAGCACACGTTAAGTTAGTTGAAAAGCAGCAGACTGTTCAGTCAGTGTTTCTAGTCAAGAATACTGTCGGATTGGCTGCAGATAACGTCAATAAAAGAGCATTTTAACGATGCTTCAACAATATAAATAAGGATTTAAGAGCATTACCAGTACCACTCGGAAAGTAAAATAAAAATATATAACTTACACATTTCCTGAGGTGATGTACCGGGCTCTTCGGTAGACCACTCTCACAACGGAATTCTTGACGAGACACATGTCTGAATCTCGCGAAGAAAAACCCGTGAAAGAAGCACTGAACACCGTGAAAGAAGCACTGAACACCGTGAAAGAAGCAATGACCGCCGACAACTCGCACAAACACACCAATAGAGCGATGAGTCGTAAACTGACTAAAGCCTGTATGTTTGCGTTTGGTTGTCGGTGACGTCATAAGGCAACTCGTCAGTCATTGGTCGGAAAGGGTACTAATCTGTTAAAGCCAGTAAATCTGTATGAAGCCGGAGGTTTAGCAAACTTTTAATGAAACAAAGTTATTGCAATAAAACTTACTAAACTTCTAGGCCAAATGTAAAAAAAAACGGCATAATAATATTGCGTTTCATGTCACTCCCATATAGAAAAAATCATTTATTTTACTGTTGAAGACAAAATAAGACATTTTGAAGAATGTGCGACAGCAAACAGCTCTGGGCACTTTTATCTGCTATTGTTTTTTACCTACTATAGTAGTTGTACTATGGTACTGTTCATACATACATAAATACATATACATATATAGTGTTTTAAACATGTGTGTCATATTTGCAAAGTCATTGGGAAGGACAAATGAGGTTTGGAATTTGAGTGCAAGCATTGGCAAAGTCTCCATAAAACACAGTTGTGTCCATTTATTTAACAGGTTATGTACAAAAGAAGAGTTTACTACATCATCTGGTACCTTGACATTGTTTCTTTTCATAAACATTTTTTTTTAAATCTCTCAAGAGTTTAATGTGTCGTGATACACTACTGCTCCTCAGTGTCAAACTGTATCTGAAGAGGATGAGAAGATCTGGGTGTCCTGACCTACAGCTGCTGTGACGTGAGTAAAGCAAAGGACAGTAACTGTGTATCATCAAGATTATATGAATATTTACGTTTAAATGATTGATGTATTTATTTATAACAGCAGGTAACAGGTACACAGCTTCATGTCAAGCGATACTGACGATTCCCTTTAGGACCAATCCATTTGTTTTAAATGTGTAAAATCACGTTTTTTTCCTGACATAAAAGCCTGTGGATGGATGAATGGATGAAGAGTTCAAATTACTGTCGTTTTCACAAGTTTGATGACTAACCTGTGTATTTTCTTTTATAGATCAGTCCCCAATTGCCATAATGTTCCCCAAAAACAACACTGACAAAATGATACTTTAAACTTAATTAAATTATGGACAGTGGTGCCACAAAACCCAATAGTTTTTATTAACATTAAAGGGTTGTTTTGAATCTATGCTAAATTCTTGTGTTGCAGCAACAGAATTGAATGATGTTTCATTAATTTAAAATGGTGATGTTAAACAAAATTGCTTCCCATTAACTTAAGATTGTTACGTTTTCTGAAACTGTGTTCATTTTTATAATTATTGACAGTGGTTCCATCCAATTCCTTTAAGTTACTATAACACATTTGTTCAAGTTACATCACACAGAAAAGTATGCTTTACTGCACAGAATGTTACAAACTATATATTACCATTCATCTTATTTATAAAAGAATTTCAGACACCAGGGGCCCGTTCTTCGTACGTCGCTAACTCGGTTAGCTGGATTTGATTGTTGACGATTTGGCATGATCTTGGATTGTTTGGTTCTTGGACGCTCATCCTGGACTTGCTGTCATAGCAACAGGGCCGTAAGCTTGAACCTGCTCGCGAGCAGGCTTACTTCATGTAAACAGGATTAGATTGCGGCTTTATAAGCAGAGGTGATATGGGAAGTCTTCCGTCTTGTCCGTTTTACGTCAGGAATCCGTTGCTGAAGGTGCCAGAATAATTCGAAGAGCTTTTCGAATTAATCGCGTTTTGCGAGATCGACAGGATCCTTTAGCGCAGTGCGATAGTCTACTGATTGAGAGATATCGTTTTTCTCTGGAGGGTGTAATCTACATGATCAACTTGATGGAGCCACACGTTAAATGTTCGACTCGTCGGAGTCGGGCTTTAACAACTGCACAAACAGTTTGTATAGCTTTGCGATTCTTTGCGAGTGGCACTTTCCTTTACACTATTGGAGATGCAGAAAATGTGGGTAAAAGTGCTGTATGTCGTGCCATTCGCAAAGTTTATCTGTCACTCAAACAGTTTTTAGGGCGCTTTGTGGTATTTCCAAGCCACTTAAGACCACAGGCTGTGAAGCATATTTATACCATTGCAGATACATTATAAATGTTAATGAAGATCATGGAATCATGATCATGCCAAAAAGTAGCCTAAGACTTACAGTATTTGTTCCTCAGCCTTCCCTAACGTTATTGGTGCCATAGACTGCAAACACGTCCCCATCAAGGCCCAAATGAAGGTGATTTTTTGAACCGAAAGGGATTTCACAGTGTAAATATGCAAGTAAATTACTATAACATTATTCATATTCCAGATAGCAATAAATAAATAAAAGTAATTTAATCAAAAAGTATGCAGTTGACTGATTACAAATATTTTAGATGGTGTGCGACTCCATGTTCCACATCACAAATGTGGAAGCCATTTGGTCTGGTTTTGTGCATGACTCCAGGGTTTTCAGAGAGTCACATTTATTCACATTATTTGAACGTGGTAAAGAAAAATGATTTAAAACTCACTGTATTACATAATTTTATTCCGAGCCTAACAAAACTGCATTTTCCAGTTGCTTATAATGGGATCCTGTTTGGTGACAGGGGCTATGCCTGCAGGCAGTACTACATGACGCCATTCCCTGACCCAAACCCTGGACCACAAACCAGTTACAATGCAGCTCTAGCCAGGACAAGGGCACGCATTGAAATGACCTTTGTCCAACTAAAGGAAGATTTCAGTGTCTTAAGCGTCTGAGGGTTGCACCTGACAGGGCCTGTGACATTATTGTTGTCATGGTTCCACTATCATGTCATGTTTTATTCTTGTCTCAAGTGGAGCCATGGCATTGCCTGATGGTTTTATGTGGGGAGAGATGGTTGTGACACCTGCGGTCTTCCATATTCTCCCCGAGTCACGTCATTGTTGCCCTACCCTCCTGTTTCCTAGTTTGTGTTAATTACCTTACCTATAAGAGTCCTCATGTTTCTTTGTCTCGTCGCTCGTTCATTGTATGATGTACCTCGTCTGCCTAATGTTTGCTACATGTATGCTGTAGATGTTTACCTTGTTCCTGTTTAAGTCTTGCCTGATTCCTGTTCATTGTTCCTTGTATGCTGTTTATCAACCCTGTGTCTAGTAAGTCTTAGTTCAGTGTTTGTTTTCTTAGCTTAGTTCAGTCAGTGTCCTTGTCTATTGTTAAAGTTTATATTTAGTGTTCCAGTCTTGTTTTCCCCATAGTGGGTTTTGTTTTGCCTTTTTGTAGTGTTCAGTGTTTAATAAATCCTGTGTTACCCCCGCCATCTTGTCTCGTGCTTGCCTGCACTTGGGTTCAACCATGTCGTACCTTGACAATTGTTGCATGTCCCATCTTCCACAATATTGCCACCATCAGAAATGAGAGGACCCCTGTGGTGGAGGTGCAGCCTGATGATGACCTCCAGCCAGTGCACTTGGACCAACCTAGTGGCAGAGCTGCACGGGAGAGAATTGTGGAACACCATTTTATGAATTCTTTTTTTTACACATAAACTTTCATTAAATGAATAATAGAAGACAAGACAGCATGCTTAGTTCATGGAGTTTTATTTCAATTAATATTATATTATATTATTGTTCATCTTTTGCCTGCAATAAGATATATATAGTTATCCAAGGGCAGCAATAGTGCTCTTTGTGAAAAATAGTGTTTTAGCACTTACTCTGAAGTTCCTTTTGAAGCAACTCAATCTCTAGTGCCAGTTTTTTCTTCTTTAACGTGTCAAGTTCAATTTCTCCCCTTAATTTTTGTTTTTTTAAGAGCAAAATACTCAATTTTATGTTGAAGATTCCGTTTATATAGGGTACGGATATCCCCCTGTGCCATTTATAAAAAAAAAATTAAAAAAACTCAACACAAGCCTCATGCAACAGAAACAGGAAAAGTAGACTACCCACCTCTGTATCACTTTGTGCTGTAGGCCTGTCTGTAGGCGTTTCCTCCTGCAACTCATATTGCAGTCAGAAATAATATGTACACACCTATAAATAAAATAAAGTTATTTGTGCACTTACAAGTACTTCCTCCAAAGGACAGTCATCTGAGAGGGTTTCTTCACTGTCCTGTGTAAAAGAAAAATGGGAATTACAAAGTGTTGCACTTTCTGTCCTTTTGATGTAAAGTTAGAAATGTCCACTTACTGCACATATTTCAGACACCACTTTCCTGGGACCAGGTAAATTGTTGCTATATTATGTAAAACTACACAAAAGAGGAGAACTCAATGGCATTACAATACACTAGGAGAAAATATGATAAATAACATATTGCAAAATATTTTACATTTGTTATGCAGCTTTCACCTTCACAAGTCAAAGCTATTGACTCAATATTTATCTGTTGAAATGACTGTACAAGCCATTTGGATTATAGACAATTTAACGCAGCAACAAATTATTTACGAAAACGAAATATATATGAAATATGAAAATATTAAAATAAGACTATATACTGTAATAAAAAGTGATATAACCATAACATGGAACACTTACGCATTTAATTTGTCTGCTACTTTTTGCCAGCCCTCTCCCCTGGCGTTTTAATTATTTTTTCAAATTATTACCGGAAGCATACCCTTCCAGTAATAATTCTTGCTCTATTGCGTTGAAAAACTCAGCGCGCTCTTTTGCCATTTTGTGCAGCCAATAGCAGCGCTGCTGATCAATGTTTCTACTATCGATACATATCCCCTTTTAAACCAGCGCATGAACACGCAATTATCTCAGATAACTCAATCCAGCGATACTAATCATATCCGGCAGGTGTGTTCGAAGAACCCAATTAACCGGATCATGATTAGCTCGATGATATCATCTTGGATGTGTCATTTGATCTCGGATGTAATAAGCGACGTACGAAGAACGGGCCCCAGTTCTTGAAGCAAGCAATGTTTATTGCACTCAAATTATACAAACGAAAAGCACCATTCAGGTGGTTAAATGATGTTAATGGATGACTATAGATTAACAAAGTTCGGGAGAAGCCAGAGCAGATAATTAAGACCGGCTGGTTCGCAATCAGCAATCATAGACTCTACCCTATCAGCTCAAGCGAACCAGCACATAAGTAGACAAAGATTCTTACCTGAAGCCATCTCTAAAGGATAACACATCACATGAAGGACGTGAGGTATTCAATGGATCTTACGGGTTTGAAAAACGAGGCAGTCACGCAGCAGGACCGATCCGTAAGGCAACATTTTCAAATACATCTTCCCGCAGATTCGGGAAGCGATTCCGTATCCCTGCTTGTTTATGTCGCGCTCGTCACCTCGTTCGTTCCCACATGCAATTGCTGCCGGGACACTAGCTCGCTGCTAAACGCCGGCTCATTGCAAACGCTAGCTCGCTGCTAACGTTGGCTCACTGCTAACGGGGAACGAGCGTTAAGAAGCCGGCACCATCAAACATGGTCTAGTACGGCTAACAAGATCACGGTAATTCTACCCAATCCAATAAAAACACACTCAATGACAACACGTTAACGTTTCAATGGCTGCATAATAATCTTGGGGGAAACGATTCATTCTGTCGTCCCATGCAGCAACGTTGACTCTCAAATTCAATGACTCATTTCCGATACTTCACAATTTATGAGAATGTATGTATTATAAATTGAGTTTACAAATGCTTGAACAGCCGAACTCGTTGTCAAGCAAGAAGCTGGGTGAGTACAATCTTTTAATACATTTCGATTTATCCACTGTCATTTCACGGCGCCACTGCACTCAAGATTGGCATATCGCTATCCAGCACGGTTCCGTGCCGTCTATCAAACGTCAGTCATACTATCCTTAAAACTCCGGAGATTAGTAACATAATCGGCACTTCCGAAAGGGATCACTAGTCAACAAAAAACGTCTGTATCATCCAATGGGATAAGTTTCTACACAGGGTGCCGTTCTCATTTACATCTTGCCCAAGTAACGCACGCACCCGTTACCTTTAAAGGTGCAGTTTGTAACAATTTCGCAGTGAACTATCCCCAAACCACAAGCAAATGTTTCATATATATATTTTCTTCAACGGAGTATTTACTATATCTCAAATAATTCTTTCTACTTGTAAATCGTATTTGTTACCGCCTTTCTGACGTAGAAACCGCATCACCACAGTGTCGTGGACAAAGGTGGAAGTAGAGTCCAGTGTCTAGTTAGCCACAAGCTCGTTTCAAGCGGTAACTCATTAATGGACCACAAATATATGCAACATAATCATAAACTTTATTGCTCTACTTAATAGGCTAACATGATTTTGCGTTCCCGTCTGACTGATGGCCGTCAGCGGTGAAGACAACAGATCCCATCATTCCACGCGCCTTCACAGCATCTTCCAGCTACGGCCTGTCGTTTTGATTGTGCGCCATCTAGGGCGGTTGTTACAAACTGTAGGGTTGAGATACAACAGGGGCATGCACCAGTATATTTACCAGTTGCTTAACCGCAAGATCTCTATGGTATCTCGTCTGCCAACCTGAACACAACCGCGTCTTGGAATCGCAACGCAGTCACAATGTTAACTCTGAAATAATTGTTTTTTGACCCACACAGTGCGCACATCAACTTGAAGATACATGAGCATTCCACAAGTCAGCTAGGCAAGGCTGCGCTCCATGTGAGCCATCGTCAATGCCAGCTGTTCTCCAGTTGGGGGGCAGACGGGACATTGCCTGCTTCCTCGCAAGGCAACCGCCAGCACAGCTCGAGCTGGCCTGCAACAGCACTTTCCGGTCACGTTTACCCGCTAAACATCAATCCTCCACCTACCCAAGCACCCGCCTCATGGCCAGCGGATCTGCTACTAACAGCTGTCGCTTGCCAGGATGCCGTCACAGGTCTGAGGAAGCACCAGTTGGCCGCTCCAGCGGAAGCCACAACTACCCTCATCTCTGCGACTCAGGCAAAATCTCAGCATACTTTGGCGACTGCTGTCCCCATGCTGTTGCCTTCAAACGCTGGAACCTCTTCCGGTCTCTATCAGCATCAGGGCGCAGATTTTAGCTGAAATTCAGGCTGCTTGCACCATAGGCAGACCAATCACCAACGCCGGTCCCTCCCTTTTCAGCCTCATTATTTAATCAAATCATCCTCTAAATACCTTGCTAACCGCCTCCAGAAACTCAATCATCCATGCCGTTTCTCACAGGACCCAACAGTCATACCTCACGGCTTGGAGGAATTCCAAAACGTTTCACCTCTCATACAACATCCCCTTCCCGGATTCTTCCCTCCTCTCAATCACGTCACTCATCTCCTTCCTCAATAACACGAAGCATCTCCAAGCCAGCTCCATCAAAGGTTACTTGAGCGGGATCCAATTTTTCACAATTGATGTTCAACGCACCTTTCCCAGACATAGGAATTTCTCAGACATCCATGTTCCTCAAGGCGATCCAGAGAAACCAACCCACTCCCCGAGATGCCAGACAACAACCCATCACCTTAGAAGTCCTAACCAAATGAATCTCTAATCTTCGCAAGGGCTGGAATTCACTACTACATCTCACTTCGACCCTTCAGTTCGTCTTTCCATTTCTGAATCGTCCATACTCCATTCTGACACAATCTCGTTCTTGATCAAGCAAAGCAAGCAAGCAAGCGAGATGGACCAGGCCAAACGAGGTCATCTGTTCACCTATCCAGCCGTTCCAAACCCTGGACGCATACATCCCCTTCAGGACGTCACAAGTTACATCTCCATCCGAACCTCTCTTCATGGATTCAGATCGCCCCGCTTCTCGTTTTTGGTTCATCTAAAACATCTAAAATCTATGCTGTTACGTCTAGGCATCCCAGCGGATCTATTCTCCACCCATTCATTCCGCATTGGCGCGGCAACCACTGCCGCCCAAAAAGGCCCTCATGCGATCTCAGATCCAGTCGATCGGCCGTTGGTCTTCCGAAGCATTCAAGAGCTACATTAGGACCGACCGTGCCCACATCAGGAAAACACACCGGACTCTCCTCACCCACCTCGTCAAGCATCAGCCTGCATCCACCCACCAAGCATCGCCTCCTAGATGAGGCATCATCACTGCGCCTCCCCGCACCAGAGACACCTTCACTCCATGCCACCCACCCCTTCACGTTCTGCCGCAGCAGAATGTCTTTCTCTCATTAATTGAATCCCTGCATGTCTCCCACACCTCTTCCTGGAAGTATTGTGCTTCCTCACTGTTTTTAATGAATTAGAGACTTCTGACAGACTACCGGACAGTTGTAGAGTAGGGATAGTGTCGTTATTACATAAAAAAGGAGACAAGACTGACTTGAGGAACTGGAGACCAATCACGCTTTTAAATTTTGATCTAAAACTTTTTAGTAAAATTTTAGCTGCACGAATGTCGACTGTTTTAAAAGACTTAATCCACCCGGATCAAGCCTGTGCTGTGCCAGGGAGGAAGATCACGGACAGCCTAGTACTGATCAGAGACACCATCTGTTACGCGAGAGACAGAAATATTCGGCTAGCAGTTTTAAATTTAGACTTTGAAAAAGCTTTTGACCGCATCTCGCACCAGTACCTGTTTAAGGTATTGGCCAAAATGGGTTTCCCAGGGAGGTTCATAGCTTGGGTGGGATTGCTGTACAGAGACATGGTCAGCAAAATTCTTGTTAACGGGCATTTATCCAAAGCTGTTAACATACGCAGCGGTGTCCGGTAGGGGTGTCCATTATCTCCCCTCTTGTATGTGGCCTGTATTGAGCCATTGGCACAGATCTTGAGAAGGGATAAACGGATTAATGGACTAGACATTCCCGGGACTGGTGGACTGACAGCGACTTGTGTTTTATACATGGACGACGTGACCCTTTTAGCCACTGACATTTTATCAATACGAAGAGCAATGGACTTGACTGACTGGTACGGTCGGGCCTCGGGCGCAAAACTGAACAGGAGCAAGTCCGAGGCCCTGCTCTTTGGACCGTGGGGTGAAGTGAAGACAGAAGGACTAGACCTAGCTTTTAAAGACACAGAGTTGAAAGTTTTAGGAGTTAAATTTGACAATGAGGGTGGGGGAAAGGAAAACTGGACTGACCTTTTAGGGAAAGTTAGACAAAGACTGGGATTCTGGGGACTGAGACAGCTGACGATGGAAGGTAAGGTTTTAATTTTTAAAGCTGTTATCTTACCATTGCTTTTACTTGTGTGTTCTGTTTTTAGTCCCCCCAGGAGCTTCCTTTTAGAACTGGAGAGGGCGGTGTTTTATTTCTTGTGGGGGTCCAAGTTGGAGAGACTTAAAAGGAAGTTATTAAGAAACGACATGAAAACGGCGGAAAAGGCCTCCCAGATCCCCACCTGTTTTTAGGAAGTCGCTTCGCTGCCCTGAACATCAAATATGCCATGACTCCATCCAGACACAACAAGACTGCGGCCATGGCCCGCTTCTGGATGGGGTCTTACCTGCGACATCTCCATATTTTAGAAGTTGATTTAAGAACCCCGGTGGCTTATAATCTCCCCAAAGAGTATGTTTTTATAAAGAATTTTTTAAAGAAACACAATTTAGAGACTCAGGACGTCACCATTTTAATTAACTACAAGTCTCTTGTCTCTCTTGTGCAGGACCGGGAAACAGTGAGTCCAGTCCCAGGCCTCACATTAGGTGAGGCCAAACAAGTGTGGCGGAACGCAGCCCACCCCGCTCTTCAGAACCGGCTCAAGGACCTGACGTGGATAGCAGCTCATGAAATCCTCCCAGCCAGGGGTTATGCACTCCAGAGGAATGGCCAGGAACCCGATCTGTCCACACCCGGGGTGTAATGCCCCGGAGACAGTGAGACACCTCCTCTGGGAGTGCGGCACTGCGCGGGGCCTGTGGGCCTTAACTGGCCCCCTGTATTTCCCGTGCCTACTAGCAGGTGGGACTATAAGCTCGCCATCTTCGGGGTCGGTCGGAGCTTGAGAGATTTGTCATCACAGCAATTCATCTCGCTCTGGCTCACCCTGAACGTCATCAAACATGTCCTCTGGACCACCAGAAACCTGCTGGTAGGGAAACAGGTTACGGGGCCCCTCCACGCTTGCGAGCAGATAATCACATCTAGGCAGCAGGGGTGCCGGGCCGTGTCATTCGGAAGAGGGGGCTGGGTCTCGCTTAGGGTCCCGGCCTTGCCCCCGCACCTGGTCGCCCGTAGATGCACCCTCACCAATCTGGCTACGGGAACAGCGGGCCGGAGGGAGAGGATTTCCGCTGGCTGCCGGAAACGGAAGGAAATTGACTTGTTCTGTAGAGCGGGCTGAAGGCCTTTTTTGTTAGGGACTCCATCCCGGTCATGGACAACAGATGACGAGAGACAGTGGTTTTTTAAGATTGTGGGTTTTAATGGTCATTTCCTCGTTTTATACCTTTTATACACCGTAAAGGGTTTTTAGGCAGGTTTGGAATTTTTAAACATGTGTTTTATACCTTTTAAAGCATATGTTGAATTTTTTAAACATGTTTAACATGTCTTTTATGTCATCCCTTGTATTATGTTGTTTTATTTCTCTTTCCAGAATTCACACTTTGAATGTTTTTTTATCTTGGTTTGAATTTCTAAATTAAAAATGTTATAAATGTTATGAAATGAAGATGAAAATATGAAACATGATGACAATAAAACTTTTTTCGAAAGAAAAATCGGTTCTTATCAGTTTAATATCTGATACGTCCCCTATCTGGGGACCATATATTAAATGGATTTTTGAAACGCGGAGCTGGAAGCGGGGCTTGCTCCGTCCACTCCACGCATCGACCTGGTATTGCAGTGTCTCCAGGAACGGTGCACTCCCCTTTCGGGGATAACAGTTTGTGTTGAAAGGTAGCGTTGTGCATACACAAAGTCTTATTTCTTACGTGATTGTCTATAATGGAAATTTTTGGAGGCAAAAATGAATTCACAGACTCACTGACTCACAGACTCACTGACTCGCTGACTCGCTCACTCACTCAGACGCACGCAAGCCCTTACGTTTGTTTGTGTACGTGTATAGCGCTAAATGTATGCGGTTAGTTATGTGTTGAAGAACGTAGTTCCTATTAGAGACTCTCGCGCCTGGCTTACATGCCGTTGCGTGATAGTGTGAGAAAAGGTGTCCAGCATCATAAGGAAACACTTTCAGCATATGTGGACTGTTTTTTTAATTCTTGATGTATTTATTTCTTCGTGTGTATGTTTGCTTGTCGCCTTTGTGCGCTTTCCCAGGGGTTGTACAGAGCAATCAACTGGAACTTGCAGTTGCCGAACGCTCGCTCTGGGTCAGCCTTGATATGCATCGCAGAGGCAAGTGAGGGATGTGTGACCCGAATATAGCAAATCATACTTACCTGGCAGGGGAGACACCATGATCACCAAGGCGGTTCACCAAAGACGAGGCTCGGCCATTGCACTGAGGTTGGGTTGCCTTTTGCGAATTCCCCAAATGGGAATCTCGAATGCATAATTTCTGATAGTGGGGGTCTGCGTACGCGCTCTCCCCTGATCATTTATCAAAAAAAGAGAAGCTTTATATTGTGCGCGCTGTCCTGCTCGTTTTTGCAACCTGATTGACGAAAGAACTGTTCTGCAAGAATCGCGCACGAAATCGAGTGATCGGTTCATTATTTTTTTTCATGTTTTTTTTAATACAATTTGTGTGTTGTTCGATCGTTCCCTCGTAATTATATATATAAATAAATGTATGTGATAATTTTTTCATTCATTTATTTGCGTGTTATTTATTTGTTTGCTCGTTTTATGATCGATTCATTTTGTGAATTGTTTGTTCGTTCACTTATTGGACGCCTCATCAGACAGACCGCAGAGTATAGAACGCATCTTCGACGGAGGTTCTGCAAGGCCACGCTGACCTTTATGTTTGTTAAACGTGTATGAAGGCATTACAATGCCAAAAAGAAACGAGCGCACTGCTGATGCTGGCTGCGCGCGGCGAATAACTTCCGCGAGAGGACAACGGATCTACACACGAGGAAACGGGATCCCGCGAGCTCGTTTGAAACCTTCGCGCGCGCATGGCATCCAATGTGGGCGCAAAACAAGCCCTCGCGCGCGCATGACATCGTCTGTGCGCGCAATGAAAGCACTCGCGCGCGAAGGACTCAAATATTCAGTCTCGCGCTCTCGCCTGCTGCTCTTGCTCGCGCGAGCATTTTTACTTTTGGCAGTCGCGGGGCGGGACTTGCTGTTTGGGTGTAACCTCAAACGTCATTGGTTACTTCCTGTTTTCAGGAAGTCATTTGTGATTGGAGCTCCATATCATCAATCTCAAGCTTTTAGACAGTCCCTTAAAAGAACATATTGTGCTATGATAAGATCGGCCATTGATTATGGCAGTATTGTATATAGCTCTGTATGTAAAACACAACTTTTAAAAGTAAAGGCAATACAATCACAAGCAATGAAAATTTGTTGCGGAGCTCGTAGATCATCACCATTATCAACAGTTCATGTAGAGATGAGAGAGATGCCTCAAGAAATCTGTTGGCTCAAGTTAAGGATCCAGTTAAAAATGGTTTTGAAGGACTGTTGGGAATATGAGTATAAAAAGTTGTCAGCCTCTGTATCAAAGGCCAATGAGGAAGCACAGAAAATGGGTTTAAGTGACATACATATTGCCCCTACAGTGGCTAGGTCAACCATTCCTTGGCTCTTCCCAACGCCTTTGATTGATATCCAATTGCATAAAGAAAAACATAACAATGAAACAAGTGTATTAGAAAGTTCATGGATCATATTTTTGTATTTACTGCAGAACGAATAGCTATCGTGTTGGCACTTCAGTGGATAGAAGAAATACAACCAACAAAGACAGTAATATGCAAAGATTCTCTTTCAGCAAGAAACAGTTTGTCATGTAGAAAATCATTAGCAAGACAAGATATGATAAATTAATTAATGCAAAGTCTTTTTAGAATAAGACCGTATGGACTTCTAGTAAATTTTATGTGGGTACCATCACATATGGGTGTGAAAGGAAATGAGGAGGCTGATCATGTGGCTGAACAGGCTTTAAATCATTCTCAAATAGACATTGAAGTGACATTATGTAAAACAGAAATAAAAGTGATTATAGCGAAAGAAGTACAAGAAATATGGCAAAAAGAATGGGAAGAAGGAAAAAAAGGTAGACATTTATATGGCATACAAGAGAAAATTGGTTCAGAGAGATGAAGATTAGGAAACAGTAAGGGGATGTATTAATAACAATAATTCGTATTGGACATTGTTTATTAAATCAATACTTGCATAGAATAGGAAAACATGAGAATGGAAGTTGTGACAAATGTGGGTTAACAGAACATGTAGAACATGTGCTGAGAAAATGTGAGGCTTATGAAAGAAAACATTTCCAACTAAATCAAGCTTTAACAAATAAATTATTTGTCAATCCAGGTTTTGTTAGGTGACGACAAAAACAATCAAGAACATATCGAGAATTAGTTTTTTTATTTTATAAGTAACAGGATTGATTAATAGGATACTGTTCTTGTTTATTTTTATATATATATATATATATATATATATATATTTTAAAATAAGTAGCTTTTGTTTCTAAACTTCCTAGTCATTGGGCGCTTCATACTCCTTTCCAGTAAGTGGCGGGAATTCAGCTTTTAAGTTGGTTTGGAACCAATGACGTTTGAGGTTACACCCAAACAGCAAGTCCCGCCCCGCGACTGCCAAAAATAAAAATGCTCGCTCGAGCAAAAGCAGCAGGCGAGAGCGCGAGACTGAATATGCGCGTCCTTCGCGCGCGAGTGCTTTCATTGCGTGCACAGAAGATGTCATGCGCGCGCGAGGGCTTGTATTGCGCGCACATTGGATGCCATGCGCGCGCGAAGGTTTCAAACGAGCTCGCGGGATCCCGTTTCCTCTCGTGTAGATCCGTTGTCCTCTCGCGGAAGTTATTCGCCGCGCACATCCGGCATCAGCAGTGCGCTCGTTTCTTTTTGGCATTGTAATGCCTTCATAAACGTGTGCTCGTCCGTCCGTCCGTTCGTTCGTTCGTTCCTTCCTTCATTCATTCGTTCAAGTCTTCATAATAGCCTATTTAATTATTTCTTCGTTCGTTGGTTTATTCTATTGTTTAAACAATACATTTGATTGTCTGTTCGTTCGTTCACACTCTGACCTCTGAGCCGCATGTGCACCGCCAGCCCAATAGTCAGTGCCGCCCCTCGGACTCCCGCTCGCCACCCGTATCGGGCATCGCTTCTCGGCCTTTTGGCTAAGATCAAGTGTAGTATCTGTTCTTATCAGTTTAATATCTGATACGTCCCCTATCTGGGGACCATATATTAAATGGATTTTTGAAACGCGGAGCTGGAAGCGGGGCTTGCTCCGTCCACTCCACGCATCGACCTGGTATTGCAGTGTCTCCAGGAACGGTGCACTCCCCTTTCGGGGATAACAGTTTGTGTTGAAAGGTAGCGTTGTGCATACACAAAGTCTTATTTCTTACGTGATTGTCTATAATGGAAATTTTTGGAGGCAAAAATGAATTCACAGACTCACTGACTCACAGACTATTATCTGCACAAACATATTTCAATAAAGCCAAAAGTATGATGTCAAGTTTGCTCAGCTTTAAAAAACAACTTTTCATGTATTGTGAATACACAGAAATATCTGTAATATCAAACATTTGAAAATGCTAACTTTATACCTCACACCAACTCTGACATTCTCTCTACACAACTACCATCACCTTCAGTCACCCCACCTCCTGCACTTCAGATCAGTGAAGAGGATGTGTGCAGAGTCTTAAAGAAACAAAAGACAGGGAAAGCACCATGCCCAGATGGTACCTCTCCAGCCTGTTTTAAAAGCTGTGCAATTCAACTGGCTTGTATCTTCTCACAGATCTTCAACAGATAACTGGAGCTGTGAACAGGTCTTTCCTGTTTCAAGTGCTCCACCACAATCCCCATCTCAAAGGAATCCTAAATCACAGGACTGATTGACTTCAGACCCGTTGCTCTCACATCTGTGGTCATGAAGTCATTAGAGAGACTGGTAATGGCCTATCTGAAGGATATCACAGAACCCTTACTGGACCTCCTGCAGTTTGCCTACAGAGCAAACAGGTTTGTTGATGATGCAGTGAACATGGGGCTGCATTTTGTACTGAAACATCTGGATAGACCAGGGACCAATGTGAGGATCCTGTTCGTGGACGTCAGCTCTGCTTTCAACACCATCACCCCATCACTGCTCCAGACAAAGTTAACCCAGCTATCTATTCCTGGCTCTACAGACAGACAGGCAACAGTAAGTGAGAATTGGGAAACTTGCATCCAGCACCAACACAATCAACACTGGCGCCCCCCAGGGATGCGTTCTCCCCCCACTGCTCTTCTCCCTGTACACAAATGACTGCAATACCCAGGACCCTTCTGTCAGACTTCTGAAGTTCACAGAAACCACACTCATTGGCCTCATCCTGGATGGTGATGAGCCTGCGTACAGACAGGAGGTTGAGTAGCTGGCTGTCTGGTGCAGTCATAACAACTTGGAGCTTAACACGCTTAAAACAGTGGAGACGATTGTGGACTTCAGGAGAAACCCCCCCAACACTTTCACCATCAGTGATGCCGGTAACGCGTTACTTAGTAACGCGTTACTCTAATCTGACCACTTGTTTCACTAACGAGTAATCTAACGCGTTACTATTTCCAAACCATTAATCAGATTAAAGTTACTTATCCAAGTCACTGTGTGTTTCTACTTTTGTCATTTTCCTTAGTAAAAATATATATTTTTTGCATTCTTCTTGCGTCTCATGGAGTGAAGTCACGCAGCATTACGCGACAAGTCACGTTTTCAGCATGAGGACAATTCACGTGTAATAGCCCCTACCACGCAGCGACACAAATGTAAACCACAATGGAGGGAGAAGAGAGATGCGCGTTTTTGTAGCTAGAAATACAGTCACTATTTTGAGTTTGTGACAGCTAGATGACAATATTATGGTTCGCTTTACACTCTGTGCTGGCGACAAAGTGCTATCTAGCTTCAAAAACACTACGTCAAATTCGAAGAAACAATTGGAGTCGCAGCACAGCACAGTCCAACTTACAGAGCAAGTCCCGCCAGGTGGTGCGAAGCAGAGAGCAGGAGGTCCCCCACCAGCCAACAAATTCTGGACTTTGGTACAAAATCAGTAAGTGGGGGAGAGTTGAAGAAGTTGGTCTGGCAGTATGTTGTAGAGGAAATACTGACCTTAAACACGGTTGACTCACTCTCGTTTCGTTCGTTTTAAACTTGTTTTGTTTTGTAAAACCGTTTTGTAAAATCGATCCATTAAGATTGACTCACGGGTGCGCTGAAGTGTTGTCCATCATAGCGGTACAGTTTTTGACTTTCACTGGTCAAAATCGGATCAAGAATCAGTTTGTAACTTCTCCAGTTTGGAGCTGCATCCTCCACGTTTTGGGATCGATTGTTTTTGATGAATGTTTCTGGAGTAGAGAACCACAGCACACGGTGAAAACGATCGTTTTCGAGTTATGAATACAGTAGGCCTGCGACAGAAGTGTTTTTCGCTAGCTTTGTTTCTTACCGTTATCTTTCTGCTGACCCTCCTTTTCGACGCTTTCGTACATGATTCGCAGTCATTGTCCAATCTTGGTGAATTGCTTTTTATGTAACTTTAAGCGAATATGATTTGTTTTAAACTAGTGGTGGGCCGTTAACGGCGTTAACGGCGTTAACGCAGTGAGACTCTTATCGCGCGATAAAAAAAATGTCGCCGTTAATCTATTCTCAAAGTTGGGTTGGGAGCTGGGTCTATACTACACAAGCTATGATGACTTTCACTTTGATATTTTAGCGCGGATGTATACATAGATTAATTACACTGTAGGGGAAGAGAACGAGATTTTTCAACTCGCGTGATTCGCGTCATTCTCGCCGCCTCATCATCTCATAAGCAGGGCTTCATTCGCGCGATTCGCGCAGCAAGTAGGTCTATCGCCTCTTTGCATTGACTTTACATGTAAATCACTCGTGTTTGGTCTGAACACAACATAACGTTACTGTGAAATGACCAGATCAAACGTGACGTGCTAACATGGATGCAGCTATAAAGCCGCCGGGTTTGCTTCAGGGAACATTTATTTTTAAGACGCTTCCCAATGGAAACCTCGACAAGACTAAGCTTGTTTGCACCTTGTGCAATGTGGAATTGGTTTACTGTACGAAATTGGTTTACATACAGTTAGTTTAAAAAAAAAAAACTTTCTCTCAACAGGTAGTGGTCTAGCTTTAGTTGAAACCAATAACTTTGTATTGGCACCTAATGTATTATGGCTCCTGTATGACATATCGCTTGTTGCTCCCTAACTCTTTGTAAGTCGCTTTGGATAAAAGCATCTGCTAAATGACTGAATTTAAATGTAAATGTACTGTAGGAGCTCTTCCAGTCTCAAGTACCACCTAAACACAAAGCATCCCTTAGCTAATGCGGAAGTAAACACAAGTACATCTTATTAAACATAATTTAATTTTCATCACAAATTATCATAGTATAACAGCTTTCTCAAGTAGTTTGTGATGCATTTTGGAAACAGGAGATGAGCCCCTTCTCTAATGCGCCACCTGGCTTGAGAAACCCGTTCTCAAAGACTTACTTTTAGTCATTATTTGGGTAACACACATATTCTGAATGCCTTCGGCAGAATTCAAATGAGCCATTTTAATCTAGATTAATCTAGATTAATTCCAAGATTAATCTAGATTAATCTAGATTAAAAAAATTAATCTATGCCCACCACTATTTTAAACACATCCGGAATCTGTTGTTAAGGAGGCTGTAGGTCTTGTCGGTCTCCCAGGAGGGGAATCAGCATCACTGCTGCACAACAGGTGGGAGGAACCTGTCACCACACCCGCGCTTGTCATCAGGTTAGGCTCACTATCAGTAAAACACGAACGGATGAAGAGAATGGGTTTGCCTCATCCACTTAATCTAAATAGTGCCAATATTATTTTCTGCCCAAAATGAGAAATGTCCGATATTGTTAGAGATGTAAAGTTGTACATATTTTAGCATATTGTCGAGCTTAAATAGGCCTACTGTACATGATTGCGAACTGCAAAGGAATATTTGTGTTTGCATTAAAAGTAAAAATATTTTGTAAAATTCTAGTTGTAAGTCTCATGTGCTTCAGGTTAACTTGTGCAGATGTTTGGTAATTTTCGTTGCATTTAAAAACAAACAACTAGAAATAAAATAATGTGAGTTAAAAAGTACCAATAAGAAGAAATTGAGACATCAGGTCAAATTGTCTCAAAAGAAACCTAATATAATTATTTTCGTTTTTATAGAATACACCACAATGTTTTAAACAATTTAGATATGTGGTTAAGTCAACATATACAACTAATGCCAGAAACAAGTATACAAGTATAAAAGCACATCAATATAACGGATGTGTTTGATTTAAAGTAGGGCTGTCAAAATTAACGCGTTAACGCGAGATGATTAATTTCTGGAATTAACGGCGATAATTTTATTAACGCATTAATGCATTCCCGCCATGTTTTACCCACAATTCAACCCCCGCCGCGTTCATTCCTCGTCGCGTAAACAGCATGTGAGCGACATGGAGGTGTCGGAAGAACCCGTTGGCCCTCTGGATGAACAAGAACTGTAAACTGATCAATATTGTCGAGGACACGGGCCTCGCAGAAGTTTTGAAAGCAGCAACTTTAGAGGCATTCTACAAGCTACCGTCGAGAGGCACAGTGATGACTAAAATCAACTGACGCTAAAAAGAAAACGAAGGAAGAGGATTTGGCTTCCGCGGAATATGTTGCTTTGACAGGAGACCACTGGAGCTCCGTTAGTAACAACAATTATCTGGGTGTGACAGCGCATCACATCACTAAAAGCTGGAAAGTAATGTCGTTTGCTTTAACCTTAATGAAAACAGAAGAGCGTCACTTTGTAGAGGTATGTGCTCAACAGTTTCAAATCGTGGCACACAAGTGAAAAATTGAAGAAAAAAATAGATTTTCTCGAAAAGAAAAAACGCTACATTCACCTATTTGCTAAGAGCAATGGCTAAATTGCCAAAGTTGTTTAGAATTAAAATAGTTTTTATGGATTTGACAATAATAAAAAAGATGAGACAAATGTAATATCCCCTTCTTGTCATTTATCTTACTGTTCTGAGAAGAAACACAGAAAACGTGAATTTTTCAATCATATTTAGTATTGTGATTAATCGAAATTAATTCAAGAAACCTTGTGATTAATTAGATTAAAAATTTTAATCGTTTGACAGCCCTAATTTAAAGCAAATTTTATTTTATTGGAGATTGTTTCCTGGGCCTTTGGGGTAAATCTAGAAGTAAAACCAGTGGGAATATATATAAAAATGTTTCTCCTGGGTTTGAAAAACGTAGGTGATTTCCAACATGACATGGTAATAATATTATCCTGAGGGATGTAGTCCAAACTGCTGGAGAGATGTAGTCCAAACCTGTGTGGAGAAGAACTTGACAGGGGGTTGTATAATAATAATAATAATAATAAAATATCATTATAATTATTATTATTTTCACATTGTTGAATGATTATAATGAATACATAGCATGGTACCACCTGTGATCCACATTAGATTGAACTGATGATAGTCTTCTTGATTATGTGTCTTATACATAAAATATATTTCATTAAATTGTGTTTATGTGTTAAATCCAAAAATGGAAAACAGGACATTAAAACAACCGGATATGGCGTACGCTCTGTTTGTCCAGATTTAAATGATCTCTTCAAACGTACAGGACTGCAGCTCTCTTGGCAGGGGCTTGATGAGGCGCTAGTGGCCCTAAATGAGAACATAATAAGTAACAGACATTAATATTATTTTGCGTTACAATAACACATACATATTTCATTTCAAGACAAAACATAAGTTTATTGTGTTATGCTCAATCAAAAACGTCTACTATCTGTTTTACTTAACTACCAATATTCAAACTAACATAATTAGTTTATTTTTGCTATTCAAAACACCCGGACGTGACGTTTTCTAACGACTCTCATGAAGACGGCGCGAATCTCGAGAAGATTGTGTGAAGTATCCGGTAAACATCTTAAGATTGTTTTCTTCCTCAGTCAATCTTAAAACATGTTGTGACGATTGTATGTTATGTGGCAGTCCAGGATTGTGTTGGATGATGATTATTTCGAGCGGTTGCACGAGGTGCGTTTAATTTAGCTTTTCCGTCGTGTTTAACGAGTATTGAGGTTGTTGTGTAACTTCGTGTAATTTGTATGCAGCAGTGACGGCGTTAAAGTGTAAGTTTGTTCGTGTCACAATTCATCTACTGCTTTCGTGATAGCACGAGGTGCGTTTTTACTTTTGCTTTTACATCTTGTTTAATCAGCAATGAACGTGTTCAATATTTGGGTAAAAAGTACACTGGATGTTTCTGATGCCTCAACAGTTCCTCTTGATGTTTTGCGAACACAGGTAGCTCAGGTGATCAAACAAAAGTACCCAGATGTTTTGGAAGTTCATATGACCAAGTGTGTCGCTAGCAAGGGTTTGAAATTCCGAAATGGTATGATCCTGGCACATGAAATGACAAAATGATTGACAAAGAGAAATAAGACTATCTTTAAAATGCTAATTATTTATGATCACTAATCAGATTTAAAAAAATAAAAATAAAATTGATTAAAAATGTGAGAAAAAGAGAAGAACAATAGAAAAATAAATTAGACATAAAAGTGCAGTTGATGTAAACCAGCAGTACTCAGGTAGTAAATGTACTGCTAAACACTATTAATTATGAAAACATTAAAAGCTCTGATATTTTCAAGCCTTAATTTGTTTTAGGGATCTTTTTTAAACATACTAAAAAGAAACTGTAACAAGATTCAAGTATGGAAGGAAGGAGACGGGAACCGGGAAACATTCATAACATTTAATAATGAAATAATAACAGCCGGCGGCCCCTCACGGCCGACCGCCGGCGAACACAACAAATCACAAAACATTAATACAAACACGTTCGGGCCCGGTCCTCTCTCATCGACGGTCCGGTCGCTTGTTCCCTTATATGCTCCCAATCTCCTACGTGATGCGAGGCCGGTGCGCGCACCACTGGCGCTAATTAACAATTACTTACCGGCCTCGAACCACGGTCTCGCCCCGCCTACTCTACTACAGAAACCATGCCATTTCAAATGTGAACCCGTATCATAAACTAACCTTTTTTAATTACATCCTCTGTGACTATGACAAAGACAGCACTGTTATAAAAATAAATATGCTCAATCACTTAGTGACAAAATTGAATCCATCCCCGTGTTGTTTATACATGCATGACATCGAAATGCGTGACGTCACCGCGCTACAGTCCGCTGCGGGGACAACTTGGAATTTGGAGAAATTGTCCAGATTTGTATTGTTCAAAAGACTTCACAATGAGACGACTGTGTGGCTGCTACAGGGAGCACTTTAGGGCATTTGACCTAAGTGTCTCACCAACAAGAGAAGTGTTCTTTATAGAAAATGGTGCTTTAGCTGACGATTATCCATTGGTTGATTATATGGTTGGTCCTTTGCGTTTAGTGACTTTGAAAAGACAAGTCCACAAATAGATGGTAATATATGCTTTCATTTT
Source organism: Triplophysa tibetana (assembly GCA_008369825.1). Taxonomy (NCBI): domain Eukaryota; kingdom Metazoa; phylum Chordata; class Actinopteri; order Cypriniformes; family Nemacheilidae; genus Triplophysa; species Triplophysa tibetana. Next base: position 26,293 of record SOYY01000053.1, on the reverse strand, counting down.
CTTATTTAAAAAAATTTACACTACACAAGTTTATGTTTTTTAACCATTTTATTTTTTATTTATAACCATACTCACAATTAACTTCACAAACTAACTACGTTTCTCCTGTTTTCCACAGTCTTACCACAATGACTTCTCCAGTCCGGCTAAGAACTATTCTTGGAGAGCAAAACTCACAAAAGGTGATCCTTCAGCATGGCATCCCTACTTCACTGAGTGACCTATCAAAGGAAATCGAAACACAATGTAATGTAAAAAGAAATTTTTGGCTACAATTCATGGATCCTGACTTTGACAATGAGTTTATGAATCTCATGTCCACATCTAAAATTCAAGACAAAATTACCCTAAAAGTGGTATTTCCGAGCAGGGACTCCTACGTTCTCCTACATTCTCCTACCTGCTCATCCTCAGCTCTATCAATTTCATCCTGTGACACAATGATTTTTGCGTGGCCAAACATTTTCACTGTTCCCCGTTTTGCATATGACGCTGAGCTCAAATTCGATCAAGAAAATGCAGCCTTCAAAACACACGGCACTTTTCTCAGTCCTGACCCAAAGCTGAAAATATCAATATTATCTTCCTGAAGAAATTGTGAGGTACAAAGTCTAGCCTACAAATACAGTTCAGTCAGGTGGCTGAAGCCCTCATTGAAAAGAAAGGGGTTCTGCCAATGGTTACAGTGGATGGAAAGCAGATTTAAAGTACAAACTTGCTAACTATAGAATAAAAACTAAGAAACATTGGCTATACTGAAGTTGCAGTCAACTCGCTCAAGAACAAACCAGCTGGAATTTCCAGTCCTGCTTACAGTATAAAAAACCTTGCAAAGCTGAGGTGAACTACCTCCTTCCCATCCACTAGGGGAAACACCTGAAACACTTTTGAGGTGGTCAAGAATTCAAGCCCTAATAGCAGATTTCAAAGCTAGATGTCCTGCTCTTTTCAGAACGGAAGAGGTGGGTGAAATGAATTGACAAAGAATTAAACACCTGCTGGTTCCCACAACACAGGTATGAAGAACTACACTCATCAAAACCTTTTCGTAAAGCTTCATATCTGCATCGATGCCACTGCTTGTAATTATACGTTTTCTAGAAGTTCTAAAGAAAGAAACATAGTCATAGTGAACGGATGTCAAATTGATGTTTTGTTTTCCAAAGTCCACTTACATGGACGTATACATGGAGATGTTTTGCATAAAAGTCTATAAATATAAGTAAATGTTTACATGAGATTGTGAAGGCTACAATTCATAAAAGTGATTTTATATTTAGGCTGACAACATTGATGTGAAGCGAGAGTGCTGACACGGATCTCTATGTGTCTACCTGAATGAAGACCCAAGCAATCTAGTTAATGAGTATTTGGTAAGTATATGTGTGTATGTACTTTGCTGTATTATTATGGCAGACATTTATTTGATCTTTTTCCCACTCATGTCATTTCAAACCTATATGAGTAACTTTCTCCTGCAGAAAACAAGATATTTTAAATAATGATGGTAACAAAACAACACTGGCCCACATTGACTTTTTTTGTCTGTTGTGCATTATAGACACAATTAATTACGAAGATCGTTCTCAAAACACGTTTTTCCCCCAAATTCAAGTGATATATTACATTTTAATGATATTAGATATATTATAGAACTTCTTAAAAAGGACATTCATTTTAAGTAACTGTCATGGTTATTCTCGCCTGCAGGATAAAGATGCATACAGTACTCAGGAGGCGATCCAGAAAACTGATGGGAGTCTTTGTTGTAAGAATTCAAGGTTCAGACATCGAAGACAGCCCAGTAAATGTTGGAGTGGTATTGGAGGGAGTGAGAGTTCTTGAGGACCTGAACAACATATCGAATGCGACAGCCATGCTGATAGGACTGATATATGCAATGAACTTGAGCTACCCTCCTGAACTCAGGTACACTTTGAAAGTACTGCAGAAGTTGTATCTGGAGCTGGATGGGAAGAAACTATCTCAAAAAGTTCAGACCCTGAAGACCAAGCTATTCTCAGATGTTAATGAGTAAACAATGTTGTAATTTCTCACATGTAAATGCCATGTTTCAGAAAATGGCAGTACAATTGTTTAATAAGGTTTATTAAGAGTTGTTAAACATTGTGCTTAAATGGTGCTGAGTGCATCTAATTTGTCAGTAAATGTTAAGGTTTATAATGTTGTTTAAGTAACGTTTAACTGTAACTATCCCACAGTTCATGAAAAAAATTCTGCGACTGGTGCTGAGTGCATCTTATTTGCAGTAAAGATAACAGTTTTATAATGTTTTTAGAGAATTTACATTCAATTGTCCAAAGTTTGAAAAAGCTTTACAAGAGGTGTGCTAGCTTCCCGAATGGTGCGGAGTGCATCTTGTTTTGTCTGTTAACAATACAGTTTTGTAATGCTATGCAATGCGATGTTTAATTGTAATTCACGAGTTCACCTGAGCGGATAATGAAGATAGCAGGGGTGGTAAAGTATGCGTGTTTGGCGTGCTGTCCGGGGAGCAGGTTCCGAGCTCGCTGATTCCATCCGATCCCGGAACGCTCCCGCCCCCCAATAGGGGCGAGTGCGCCGAGCTCGGAAACGGCCGAACCCAGAACTCACCCCCCGGAGTTCTGCTATCGACAATAGCTTGGGTGGAGGAGCCGGGGAGGTGGTGGGATGTGTAATCCTTTAGAGATGGCTTCAGGTAAGAATCTTTGTCTACTTATGTGCTGGTTCGCTTGAGCTGATAGGGTAGAGTCTATGATTGCTGATTGCGAACCAGCCGGTCTTAATTATCTGCTCTGGCTTCTCCCGAACTTTGTTAATCTATAGTCATCCATTAACATCATTTCACGAGTTCACCTGAGCGGATAATGAAGATAGCAGGGGTAGTAAAGTATGCGTGTTTGGCGTGCTGTCGGTTCCGAGCTCGCCGATTCCATCCGATCCCGGAACGCTCCCGCCCCCCAATAGGGGCGAGTGCGCCGAGCTCGGAAACGGCCGAACCCAGAACTCACCCCCCAAAAAGTGCAAGGATATGAGTTGGACAGCAGCCAGGTAGCGCATACTCCCCAAAACAAGACCGCTGAGAGAAAGGCTTCCTGGATGGTGGCTTGCGGTCGCGCAGATCGTGATGTAGCAGGTGTTGTCATCACGTCTGGATGTAGATTTCTGAGGGAGCTCTTCTGTGATCGTGAATGAGGATCATGTTCCTGGGGAGCAACAGAGCTGGAAGGTTGGCTAGCCTCGGCAGGGTGACTTTTGCCTGTCTGCTGTGGCAGAGCATTAGTTGGAAGCACGGGCCTCTGTGGAGTTGTTCTCTGCGGCGAAACAAGCTTCCTGATGCCAGGCGTCTGCTGAGGCAGAGAATGGTTTGCAAGCACGGGCCTCTGTTGGGCGGTCGCCGTGACGACGCTGGCTTTGAGGATGAAAGGTGTTTGCTGAGGCAGAGCGTGAGTAGGAAGCAGTGGTCCCCTGCGGGGCATTTGCTGCAGTCATGTTAGCTTCGAAATGCGTGACATCTGCTGCGGCAGAGTAAAGATTGGAAGCCCAGGGGTGGTCACTGAGGTGACTCCGGCTTCTTGCGCGGATGGGGTGGAACACGTTCTGCTGCGGCAGAGAGAAGTTTGAAGCAATGGGCCCCTGCTTGGGCATTTGCTGCTGCAAAGTTACCTTCGAAATGCGTGGCGTCTGCTGCAGCAGGGCACGAGTTGGAACCACAGGCCCCTGCAGGGGCAGTCGCTGCGGTGATTCTGGCATGAGCGTGCATGGCCTGCTGCAGCGGAGCGAGAATGGAAAAAGGCCTCTGTGGAAGTGAATTCTGCGGTGAAGCAAGCTTCCTGATGAAAGGCGTCTGCTGTGGCAGAGCATGGTTGTAGTTGCGGCGATGGTAGCTTTGAGGGGGCACTCGCTGCGGCCAAGTCAGCTTAGAGATGCGTGGCATCTGCTGCGGCAGAGTGAAGATTGAAAGCCTGTGGGCGGTCACTGCGGTGACGCTAGCTTCTAGTATGGGGGGAACACATTCTGCTGCGGCAGAGAGAAGTATGAAGCACGGGCCCCTGCGGGGGCGGTCGCTGCGGCGATACTGGCTTCGAAGAGGTGATTGTAAGGGATGGAAAGTGATTGTGACTGCGCTGCAGAGCACGGAAAGAAGCACGGGCCCCTGCGGGGGCGGTCGCTGCGGCGATACTGGCTTAGAAGAGGTGATAGGAAAGTGATTGGGACTGCTGCTGCAGAGTGAGGGAGTAAGTACAAAAAGGGGGTTCGTGGAAAAAAGCCCATTCAAACAAACTGCCATTTGACGTACAGTGTGGGGATGGATCGTAGTGTGAAAAAGCCTGACATATGCCAGTTATCCTAAGGGGAAGTGGGTGATTTTCGTCTTACCCTGTGGTAAGGCCACTTTTAATCTGCTGCCCTGCGGATAGGGGGTGTGAGGACAACACTAGGGGCGCTCTCGTGCCATGGCACCCCTCGAAGACCCCCTAGCCCACTGTCCACGACCATGATATGCGTCCCTCACAGGTTTATCCCATGTACATCGACTTCCCCGCTTGTCCTCCAACATTATATGAGTACCCGACTCATTTGTTTGCATGGGAGGCGGGTGCCATGTTACTGCCCATTGGTGCCAGGGTCCACGAAATCACTATTTGTCCACTGACTATGGTGGTCGATTTGACCTTCGACCCCGCTGACCCATCCATGGCCACGCCCCCGACCACCAAACCATTATTTGGCAGCTTCCCAACTACTTTTACCAGAACCTGCGTTCTGCCACTCGGAACTGACATATGTTTGTCTGAGGGGGCGTGGCAATCGAGCTTTGTGGTTTTTAAAACAAAAAATTAATATTTACACGTTTAAAATGCCCATTTTGTGCAATGTCCACCAATAATTTATTCCTGGCCCATTTGATAAACTGCACGTGGAAGACATCATATTCAATGTAGTAGATACAAACTCATCATTTTACGAGGTGTTTCTGACATTTGTGTTTCTAAAAGAGTGTTCTCCTCAATGAATCGTGTTGTTTCTGACACTTAGAAATTAATATATACATATAAAACATTCTTAAAAAGCAATATCAATGCAATCAATCCATTTTCTAGTCTGTTCTAACTAGAAAATGAATCCATTTTCTAGTGTGTTTGCATTGCCTTTCCACGTGTGATTTATGTGAGTGGACCACGTGTTGTGGGTTGGTGGAAATAATGCTTTTCAACAATATTTAAAGTGTATATATTCATTTCTAGGTGTCGGAAACAACACTTTTCAGTGAGAACACTCTTTAAGACACTACCAGGTTAGGAAACAGCTCGTTAAATGCTCAGTTTTGACAACAATCTGGTATCTTATATGTTTAAGGTCAGGGTGTAAACAAAGGTCCAGAAAACAAGGTTCCTAAGGTCAGAGGACATCAAGCCTTTGCAGTGACCACTGTCACGGACCCCCAAATCTGGCCCAGCAGTTTAGAGTCCGTGGCTTCTTCTTAAAGGGTTTAAAAGTGGATGAGTACATAGCTAAAACAGGCCTCGTTTCTAAGTCTCTGCCATTGAAATCATTGGGCCTTTTAATTTACATTAAAAAGGTTAAAAAATACTTTTGGATGACCAGGACTTTTGCCCTTTGGGTATGTCTCTCGGGGGACGGGGACGCAAGTGCCCGTGAGGTTTCGGGCCCGTCGGACCCTCCTGACACTCTCAAATAAATATATACATTTAATACATTGTTAAAAAGCAATCCATTTTCCAGTCTGTTCTAACTAGAAAATGAATCCATTTTCTAGTGTGTTTGCATTGCCTTTGTCTTGGCGAATCGGCCTTCCATCGCAGAAAGAAATCTCAGAGACAAGGGTTCCAGGTGCCAAGAGTTTAAACTTTATTTGCCCGGGCAAGCAAAGTGGGATATTCAGAGTTCATCTGAAGGGATCCAACGAATACATATCTGACTCCATCTTTTATACATTGTTTTCAAGTTGTTATCACAGTTTAAACCAATCATGTGTGCATGACATCGTCTTCTTCCAATCAGTTTTCATATGACATCACTTTTTCATTAGCCCGTTCCCTCTGCGCTCATAGTTCCGGCCTACCATATTAAGATTTAATGGTTGCGTGCGTCCCTCAAAAACAGGTGCCTCTTTATCTTGACACTTTCCTGGGGGTTTCGGACGATACATGATTTAACCATGTTTCTATCCAAGATGAGCTCATGGTTTAGCGATAATGAGCTACCCAGTGTCCTTGGTTGTATGTGATTTAATTAGACTTCCCTACAAAAGTGTGTGGGGTGTACGTCTTAGTTCTAAAAGATATTTGGTGTGTGTGCAGATGTTCAAGTTCTCAGACTCATAACATTAACTTTATTAAAATGAGCTCACTGTTTAGAGATACCAGCGTCCTTGACTCTATGCAACAACCCAAACTTCATTATTAAAAATGATGTGTGGTGTCCGTGCAGCTAAGATAAGATGCTTGTTGTTCATGCAGGTGTTCATGAGGTCATACTTATACATGAGGCCCAATATTGTTTCATAAGAATACATGAAACCTATAACTAACTAAATGTATTATTTTATATAAGAAAACTCAACACTATAATAGAAAAACCACCATATAATCCCCCCTTTGAGGCTGACAAGCCTCACACTCCAACAAAATGTTATCTGTAAAAAGGAAATTATAGACTAATATAAATTGTAAGTTTAAAATATCAAAAAATTCAATAGTGCTCAAATTGATTAATAATTTGCGTGTGCATTCAGTTAATGATAAAATACTTAAGATAACGTACTACGTAAGTTGACATGAAACGTAGGTTCAAATACTTCGGTTACGAGCAAGCAATAAAAAATAATTAAAAAAATTCCTTCCACCCTTCTGTAAATATTTCGTAACATGATTATTTCTGTTTTTAACCCTGTAATATGCATCAGTTTCTTGATAGTTTTTTTGTCAATATTGGCATATGTGTGATCATTATTCATGCTATGTTGTGATACAACATAAACAATCATCTGACTGGGAACAGTGGATGCAGCTGTTTGTTGAAATGACTTAATGCATAACGTTGATATAATGCATGCAAGAAAGCAAGCCACAATCAACATCAACTTTTTCATGTTAGTAAACACACTTGTCATCCAGTCCCAATTAAATTCTTCTGAGTCAACCTCAGATTTTGTGAAAGTCTCAATCATCAAAGATATGATCTTCCTGCCTTGCCGATGAGATGTTCATGCTTCTCTGTAATGTAGGTGCCACAGGCTTCTCCAATTACTGCACAAAGTCCTCCTTTCACAGCGGTAAACTGGTCCAAGACCAGGCGATTTTGCAAAACTGTCCGTCGTAGTCAACGTAGCTCCTCCTTGATGGCTTTCAAAAAAAAAAATCCGTTCATGAATGACGTAAACTCAAATCTGGTGATCTCAACTTCATTCATTAAAGAGCTGACTCCTAACATTGGACTAAAAACAGCTAAACTTTCTCCGCCACAGTCCAGATGTGATGATTCTTTGGCACAGAGCTATCAGAAAGGAATTCAAACAGTCCTCTTCGTGTCCTCTGTTGTCGTGTCATCATGTCATGTGGTATGATGATCGCTCATTGATGTACCAAAGAACACAGTCCTGTCCAGTTCCTCTGTATAAGTACACTCAGTACCCACACAGCCAGTAGTTGTCTTCTATGATTCCAGCGCCTCTTTCTTCCGGAACATTTAGAGCAATTTGCTGCTCATCACTCCTGTTCTTCTTGGTTGTAACCAGATACTGGTTCGAACTCACTGATTTAGTCAGGTCTTCGAACCATTGGTCCATGTTAAGTTGACAATGATCTTTAACCTACACTTTTCTCAGGTATTTCAGACACGCCTCTCTGGTAGTTCATTTGGTTGTTGTCTCCTCATAGATATGTTAACACTTTTGTCTCAGGGTTCTTCCCAAGTGATGACGTCTTGTAGACCTTGCGTAACATATCAGATTCTCCGAGAGTCATTTCAATTTCTTCGTCACAGATCTGATTATCCCACCAGTCCCCTCAAGTGGTATTTTTGGGAAACATGGCACAAACATACTAGTTCCTTTAGATTCTTGCCGTCGGTTTGTCAGTCTCTACCACATGTTCATTGCATGATGTTTTTGAGGACCAGGGTGGTCCATCAATGTGTTTAAGGTAGCGCTCAATCCATCGTAGATCTATCGTTTGCTGCTAATTGTTGATCCATTGCTCATAACAGAAGTGTAGTGTCACTCAGTTTGTCAAAGTTCTTTCTCTCGTCAATCGTTGCATCAAGCTTCACAGTGTCATGTCAGCTAGTCGTGTCAGTAAATCTGGTTCTCTCTAAGATAGTAGTTATTTTCTGTTGTCGGGATCGACATTCGATGTGGTCCTTTAGACTTGTCAAGATGCTTTGGTCCATCGCGTTGCATCGCCTTATGCATGCCCTGGGACCCACACTCGACCCACACTTTTCATCTGGTCCAGATGAAAACCGTCTGGACGATGCTGTCTTCAGATTTAACAGTCACTGGCCCTGTACCGTTGGCACCAACACTTGCTGCTATTTAGATCAGGTTCTTTAGCTCACTTGGTGGGCAGCTTCTCATAATTCAGGAAGATACAATGACAAATAGACATATGTGCACCAGATGCACTTACATAACAGTTTTGGTTATATCAATAAAATAATAAATGAAAATGACATGTTATATTTTTTAGATGCAAAAAAAATAAACAAAACAAAATAAAATTCACACTTGTGCACCAAGTGCACTCGCATAATAGTGTTTGATTATAGAGCACTAATGATTAACTGAAACATCAAACATTGAAACGTGTTGATGTCAAAATAATAAAAAGTAAAACAAAAATCAATCTAACTACCTGCCTAACAATGTCTAAGGTAATATCTAAAACTATTCCCACGTATGATTATACAATTCTAAGCTCTTCTCCCTTGCTGTCCAAAAAACAATTAGAAATTCATGGGACACTAGTTTTTCTCATCGTATTCCTCATATTTGCTTATAACAGCTAATATATTCAGCATATTTTCTTCAGTGTTGTAATACGCACTTAATTCCGTTCTCAACATCTTCTGTTTATCTGCAGCTTTCAGCCCAATAGCTCTTATAACTGGTAAAAGACATCAAAATACTACAGAAAATATAGTAAATCCTATTGCTACAAAAACTCCTATCTTAATCAGCTACAAAGTTCATGATCCAAAGATCGATTCTAGCCATTTTCCAATTTCTTTGTCTGAGCCAGCACTAGCTGTCATGTCATCTCTTAAGTTTATACATTTTTCCGTTGCTTTTGTTAACGACCCATCAGGGGCAGTTTTGTTTGCAATGTTTGTACAACAGTCCTCTCCAAACATTACACTCCTTTTTGTTGCTAAAAGCCAATTCAGTGCTTTTTTATTTTGCTAGGCCATTTTACTTGTTGGTGCCAAGCAGTTTTGGTCTTAAATTCTTATCCCCACATACCCAAAAATAATCTGCTGTGGGCACACCCTGCTTTCATATGGTAAGATTAATGGGTATGCTAATGTTTGATTCTCACAATTTTCCATACCTATGATTTTTTAATTGTCAGTTATTGTGGCTGAGGCAAACCTGTTATTCAATATCTTGCTGTTCCTTTTTCAGCAAACATTTCTCTATTAAGATGCCACATCGTTACACAATTTCCTGGGAACATGCCCATCTGCCTCATTAGATTTACTTATTACTTAATTTATTCAACATTTATTTATCCAGAAATCATTTAATTGAAATTAAAATCTTTTACAATCTCATATGGTACACAAATGGTTAAGTTTCATTTTCTGCAATTTGACACCAATATGATTGGTTTTGTCTTTTCACTTAAACGTTAGTTGTTTACATCTATAAGGAAAACTAATTATAGTCAGTTTGTTAGAAACCGATTGTTTCATATTCATTTATTTTACACATATTTTATATGCATTTTTCCAAATTGATCTAAAAATATTGTTTCCGTCAACCGTTAGTGATTAGTTCTGCTGTTTAGGGCAATATAAAATATATATCAGGAACATGATATCAATTTAAAACAAACTAAAGTAAGTCACTTAAACATTTTCTCAATTTCTTTTGTTTTGTGGCATTTGTAATGATTATAGTAAGCTATATCTAAGCCATAAATGTGCTCATATGGAATTTATCCATACTCTAGATGCCTTTAAACGTACAGTAATACTTATTGGCTAATTTTATATTCTTTTTTATTTCTAAGAAAACTGATCTTGCTGTAGACAGCAATAGACAGTTTTCTTCATTACTGTCACTGTTATCGACACAGTATACAAAACTATTTAAAATAAAAATTATTTAAAGAAGTCAATCGGTGCTAAACTTTAATGACCCAGTCTATTGTGCAGGACTAAATTAAACACTCTCAACAAATCAGGCTCAAAGCTGCCCAAAGATGATTTAATCAACATTTGGACACTTTTGCCTGACTAGACAGTAAATTCAAAAAAATATTTTCTATTTGAAATTTGATAAAAAATCTTGACGTGAAACATGACGTCCCAATATTTAACAAAGCCTTTATCACATAATGAATTAGATCAAATTGACTGTGAAATGTGTCCCTTTACTGTATGAGATTCATCATCAATTGCAATGGGTTATTGTCTTTCATACTCGGTCAGTTCCCCACAGCATGTGTCAGTTTAGTGGTGTCCACTTGACTGTAGTGAAGCTGGTTGTTAGTAAAGCTGACTCGAGAGAAATTGGTCATGCAACTGTTCAAAAAATATCCTTCATAAGAGTCTCTTAAATAACATAATGGCATTAGTCTCCCTGTTTAATACAGTGTCAACTTTTTAATTTTCTTGGTTTACATATGATGGTTCATTAAAGAGAGATTTATAAGGTGCACCTCTCAGATACGTTTAAAAATAGGTGTTTGATTATTATTTATTGTTTAGACCATAAGGATTACTAAATATGAGCTGTAGAAATTATTTATAAATATAGCTGCAAGCAGCAATCATCGGGTTCGAGCAGTCTAAGGCGTCTAAGGGGTCGACTAGGCTCGGGAATCGCACCATTACAATCCACGACGGATGGACGGAACCATTCAAACCATTTGTATTTCCTTTCACTTTAATTGGTCAATAGTACTTAATGACAAGTCAGTTGGATTATTCATTAAGGAGCAGCGAGCTTTCAGGTAGACTTTTGAGGTTAATATAATAAAGGACCCTGTTATGGTCACACAAATGAAAAAGTTCAACATGTCTTTGATAATTATTTATCTAGAGAGTCCAGAGAATTGTACTGTGGTGAAAATTTTGAAATTGCTTGAAAGCCCTAAAATTAGTATGCAAAAGTACGTCTTTAACATCATCACCAATTACTTGCGAACCATTTGATTCACATCAATGGATCAAGAGGCAAAGTTGTTCAGAATGAGGAGAACTATCTTATGATATCATTAGTTTGTGTAAATGACATATTTCACGGGATACACAATTGTTTAAGCAATGAAATACGCATCAAGTTTACCATTTTTACTGTTATAGCGCCACCTAGTGTCCAAACGACACGTCCTTTTGTAGGTGAAGTCGGAGTGATGGTCTACACATATGTTCCGAGGCCCATGGTGATATGTTAAGCCGTTTTGGATTTATGGGCATTTTAATTTGATAGGCTCCGCCTATTTTTTTATTTTGGCGCCCCTAAGTGACCATGAAAGGAAATTTCAACTTTTTTGGGATAATAATTTACATTCACACTCCACACAAGTCATCTGCATTGTTTTGGTTCCATTAAGTCGAAAAACCAACGACTAGTTCGCAAAAGTAGGTTTTTGACATCATCAACAATAACTCACGAACCGTTTGATCGACAGAAGTTGTTCCAGAGGCAAAGTTGTTCAGAAAAAGGAGAGCTATCATATGATATAAATAGTTTGGGTATATGTCAAATGTCACGTGATACACAGTTGTTTATTGACTCCAAAAACGTTATTACGCCCCCGGTGGCCGAATAAGTTCATGTTTCTTACAGACCTTCAGGACCATGAGACGAATAAGTCCAGTGAGTGTCGTTTTGATCAGCCTTTGTTAACCCGGTCTAATGAGCGCTCAAATTTCATTGGCCGATGACGGCCATGTTTTTTGAGATACGCCAATGTCCTTTTTAATAGGCATGGGACATGACACAAAGACACACCATACCAAATAATAAGTCAATCAAGCAAACCGTTGCCTAGTAATAGCCATTTTCTAGCTCATTCAAATTATAGCGCCACCTAGTGGCCAAACGCCGCAGTTTTTTTATTGTGACCCCGGATTGAGGGTCTACACTTATGTTCCAAGCCCCATGAAGATATCTCAAACAGTTCACGAGTTATGGCCGTTTTAGCTAAATATGCGACTTCCGGTTTGAACGTTTTAGCGCCACCTAGCGGCCGTGAATGAAAAATTCAACTTTTTTTAGATAACTATTTATCTTCACACGCCAAAGAATTCATCAGCGTTGGTTTGGTTCCGATAGAGCAAAAATCCAGGGACTAGTTCATTTTTTTTGGATTTGCATAAAATGCTAATTAGCGAAAAATCTATAATGACGGAAATGAAATCGGAGATATACGTTTTTTAAGTTTTGAGCCAATGATTACACTGATATAAAACACTTGGGTGTGCGACAAACGGTTTAGGAGTTGCGTACGCAAACGCGTGCGGCATCGCTGTAGCGCCACCTATTGGTCGATTTGGCTGGCTCCGTGTATCTGAGTAGCGACAAGGACTACTACCATCTGACCGAGTGTCAGCTCTGTCGGCCTTACGGTTTGGGCTGCACGATCAGTTTTAGGGAAGAATAATAATAAGAATAATAATTAAAGCTGCAAGCAGCATTTAGCGGGTTCGAGCGATTCAAGGTGTCTGAGGCACGTCTGCCAGGCTCAGGAATAGCACCATAGCAGATCCACGACAGACGACACTCTAGCACACCAAGTAAAATGTCAGAAACGTGTTATACAGTTGCAGAGACATAGATCTTGCTAAAAGGTTGCTAAGCTAATCCGTTTGGTTGCTATGGGCGTGCAATGCCACCTGCCAATTAATAACACATCAAACCACAAGTCATGCAAAACAACCCCATTGTCTCTACGATGCTCTATTGCAGAGATAGAGGTCCAGCTTAATGGTTGCTAAGTGAACAGTTTAGTTGCTATAGGTGTGGTATGGCACCTGCCAATTGATAACACATTAAGCCACAAGTGAAATTAACAGAACCCCTGTGTCTCTACAATATTCAACTGCAGAAATATAGGTCTGTGTTAATGGCTGTAAAGCTAATCTGTTTAGTTGCTATGGGCATAGCTTGTCACCTGTTATATTATAATACACTTTTCCATGAGTAGAACTAAGTAACTTATTTGTCTCCATGACATTCTATTGCAGAGATATAGGTCTATTTTGTTAATTTAATGCATATTTTTCAAAATAGCCTCTTATGTGTTTTGATGAATTAATATTGAATAAAAAATCTAGGACCATTTTAAATGGATACATTGATTCATATTCATGAATACATTGTGGTCAGTAGGACATTGACATTGTCTGCAAAAATATTTTAGAAGGCCTTGCCATTTCAATTACGTTTCTTTGGTACACACACATCACATGACAAATCCCATTTCTTCCTGATTTTGATGTTTGGTTCGAACTTCAGGAAGTCATGTTTACCATGTCTAAATGTCTAAATGCATTGAGTTGCTGCCATGTGACTGGCTGAGTAGCAATTTGGGTTAACATGCAATTAAACTGGTGTACCTAATAAAGGTGTGTTATATATATCAACACTTATCTTAAATGCAGCCAGAAATGTGCTATAATTATAGATGTCTAAATATGCAGCAACGTTTAATGTGTAATACATATAATTTCTAACACTGTCTTCCTGTGAGACACATTTCATTACACACACATGCACAGTCTCGAACACACAAGACACACAGAACTATGCGGTGCATTCACACTCTTTTATCGTTCCTTTATCAAAGCTACATGCATTGTGATTTGGTGACTCTATAAGAAAGCCATTGAAATTAATGATATTTCACCTTTTTGACTCCTATGAAGGAATGCCTCTTCCTATGAACATAACATTTTGCAAGCTTGTTAAGTGTCTTAATATGTATAATAGTACTAAATGGCAAGTCAGTTGGATTATTTATTAAGGAGTAGCGACCTATAACATACTCGTTTCACGCTAATATAATAAAGGACCCTGTTATGGTCACAAAACTAAACAAAACTCAACATGTTTTTGATGATTATTGACCTAGAGAGTCCAAAGAAATGAACTGAGGTGGAAATTTTGACATTGCTTGAAAATCCTTAAACAAGTTTGCAAAAGTAGGTTTTTTACATCATCACCAATAACTCACAAACCATTTGATAGACATCAATGGTTCAAGAGGCAAAGTTGTTATGAATAAGGAGATCTATCGTTTGATATCAATAGTTTGTGTATTATTCAAATGTCACGTGACACACAGTTGTCTAGGCCACAAAAAGACATGCACATTTTGCCATTTTTACTATTATAGCGCCACCTAGAGTCCAAACGCCATGTTCTTTTGTAGGTGACCTCAGAGTGATGGTCTACACATATGTTCCGAGGCCCATGATGATATGTTAAGCCGTTCTGGATTTATGGGCATTTTAATTTGATAGGCTCCGCCCATTTTTTTATTTTGGCGCCCCTAAACGACCGTGAAAGGAAATTTCTGCTTTCTTTCGATAATTATTTAAAATCACTTTCCACAGAAGTCATCTGCATTGTTTTGGTTCCGTTAAGTCGAAAAACCAACGACTAGTTCGCGAAAGTAGGTTTTTAACATCATCAGCAATAACTCACGAACCGTTCGATCGACAGAAGCGGTTCTAGAGGCAAAGTTGCTCAGAAAAAGGCGTCCTATCATATGATATAAATAGTTTGGGTATATGTCAAATGTCACGTGATACACAGTTGTTTATGCACTCCAAAAGCGTTATTACGCCCCCCGGTGGCCGAATAAGTTCATGTTTCTTACAGACCTTCAGGACCATGAGACAAATAAGCCCAGCGACTGTCGTTTTGAGCAGCCTCCGTTAACCCGGTGTAATTAGTGCTCAAACTTCATTGGCCAATGGCGGCCATGTTTTTTAAGATACGCCAATGTCCTTTTTAATAGTCATGGGACATGACACAAAGACACACCATACCAAATAATAAGTCAATCGGGCAAACTGTTGCCTAGTTATAGTCATTTTCTAGCTCATTCAAATTATAGCGCCACCTAGTGGCCAAACGCCGCAGTTTTTTTATTGTGACCCCGGATTGAGGGTCTACACATATGTTCTAAGCCCCATGAAGATATCTCAAACAGTTCACGAGTTATGGCCATTTTAGTTAAATTAGTTACTTCCGGTTTGGACGTTTTAGCACCACCTTACGGCCGTGAATGGAAAATTCAACTTTTTTTTGATAATTATTCATATTCACACTCCACAGAATTCATCAGCGTTGGTTTGGTTCCGATAGGGCAAAAATCCAGGGACTAGTTCATTTTTTTTTTTTTTCAGAAAATGCAAATTAGCGGAAAAATTTGCATACCGGAAATGAAATCGGAGATATACGTTATTTAAGTTTTGAGCCAATGATTACACTGATATAAAACACTTGGGTGTGCGACAAACGGTTTAGGAGTATCGAGCGCAAACGCGCTTTTAGTCGTTGTAGCGCCACCTATGGGTCGATATGGCTGGCTCCGTGTATCTGAGTAGCGACAAGGACTACTACCATCTGACCGAACCTCAGCTCTGTCGGCTTTACGGTTTAGGCTGCAGCATCAGTTTTAAGGCAGAAAAATAATAATAAGAAGAATTAAAGCTGCAAGCAGCCTTTTCCGGGTTCGAGCGCTCAAATGGCTCTTAGGTAGGCTTGCCTGGTAAAAAAATTGCAATGACAATCCATCAATCGCAGACGAAGTCGTGAGCCAGCAAATAGGTTAACGACTGAGGGGTTTTGCCAAAGTTGTCATTTTCACTGTTATAGCGCCACCTTGTGTTCAAACGCCACGGTGTTTTGCAGGTGACCTCGGAGTGACGGTCTACAAGGTAGTTACAAGCCCCATGACGATATGTTGAGCCGTTCTTGAGTTATGGACATTTTAATGTCAGAGGCTCCGCCCATTTCACATTTGTCTCCCCTAAGAGACCGTGAAAGGAAATTTCAACGTTTTTTCAATAACTATTTGCAATCACACTCAAGAGAAGACAGCTGCGTTGGTTTGGTTCCGATCGGGTGAAAAATCTTGGACAAGTTCGCTAAAGTAGGTTTTCAACATCATCGCTGATTACTCACTAACCGTGCGTTCGACATTGATCGTTCAAGAGGCAAAGTTGTTTGGAATCAGGAGAGCTATCATATGATATCAATAGTTTGCGTAAATGTCAAATGTCACGTGATGCACAATTGATTTGGTTCAAAAAGATAAGTAAATTTCGCTATTTTTAACTGTTATGGCGCCACCTAGTGTACAAATACCGCGTTCTTTTGCATTTGACCTCGGAACGATGTTCTACACGTGATTTACAAACCTCGTGATGATATGTTAAGCCGTTCTTAAGTTGGGGACATTTCAATTGTAATAGGATCCGCCCATTTTACATTTTGGCGCTCTTAAGAGACCGTGAAAGGAAATTTCAACTTTTTTTCAAAATCCATTTACATTCACACTCCAGAGAATCAATCTGCGTGGTTTCGGTTCCGATTGGGCGAAAAACCAAGGACGAGTTCGCAAAAGTAGGTTTTTATCGTACCACCGATAACTCACGAACCGTTCAATTGAGAGAAGTGGTTCTAGAGGCAAAGTTGTTCAGAATGAGAAGATCTATCGTTTAATATTAATATTTTGTGTGTGTATCAAACGTCACGTGATAAACAGTCATTAACACACTAAAAAAAAGTTAATGCGCCCCCTGGAGGCCGAGTGAGTTCTTATTTCTTACACACCTTCAAGACCATGACTCGAATGAGCCCAGCGAGCGTCGTTCCGATCGGCTTCCATTAACCTGGTCTAATTAGCGCTCAAACTTCATTGGCCGATGGCGGCCATTTTTTTTGGCGAAACACAGATATCGTTTTAGGTATTTGTGGTGCATGACTTAAAGACGCATCAAAAGAAGTATCATGTTAATCGGACCAACGGTTGCGTTGTTATGAGCGTCTTACATTTTTTTCGTGTTATAGCGCCACCTAGTGCCCGAACGCCTAGTTTTTGATAATTTGAACTCGGATTATTCATATATAGTTGTGTTTTCAGCCCCATGAAGATATCTTTAACCGTTTACGAGTTATTTGCATTTTCCCTTAATTGGCTACTTCCTGTTAGGACGTTTTGGCGCACCCTGGCAACCGTGTATCGAAATTTCAACGTTTTTTTGATAATTATTTCCATTCACACTCCGAAGAATTCATCCGCGTTGGTTTGGTTTCGATCCGGCAAAAATCCAGGGACTAGTTCATTTTTTTGATTTTTGCATAAAATGCAAATTAGCGGAAAAATTAGCATACCGGAAATTAAAACGGGGATATACGTTTTTTTAGTTTTTAGCCAGTGATGATATTTATGTAAAACATTTGGCTGTGCGACAAACGGTTTAGGAGTATCGAGCGAAAACGCGCTTTTCTTCGCTGTAGCGCCACCTATTGGCCAATTTGGCTGGCTCCGAGTATCTGAGTAGCGAGCAAGACTACTACCATCTGACCGAGTCTCAGCTCTGTCGGTCTTACGGTTTGGGCTCCAGTATCAGTTTTAGGGGAGAAAAATAATAATAATAAAACCAACAAATACAATAGGTTTCTAGCCCTTCGGGCTCGAACCCTAAATATAACTGCAAGCAGTAATCATCGGGTTCGAGCAGTGCAAGGGGACTAAGGTCGACTGAATTCGCTGACTATGGTCAGGAATCGCACCATAAGACATCCGCAACAGATGACACTTACCCATAACCATAAAAATGAAAGAAATGGTCAGCAATGGTTAATACAGACCACGCATGCTTACAGTCATATGCAAAAACAGGTGTAAACTGATAAAACGTAAGGGACGAGTGCATTGAACCAATTCCCATGTCTCTACTATGTTCTGTTCCAGAGATATAGGTCTAGCTTAATGGTTGCTAAGTTAACCTGTTTAGTTGCTATGGATGTGGCATGGCACCTGCCATACATTATGATAGACGTGTATAAAAAAATTAAGGCTTAAGGCCAGGAGCATCTTATATAGATACATTGATTCTTATTCATAATATTCTAGAGTGCCGTGCCATTTAAATGGTGCTTATTTTGTACACACATACCTCACATAATACAGTATATCCCATTTTGATGTTTGGGTGTTGTATATATATATATATATATATCAACACAGCATCATAAAAGCAGCCAGACATGTGCTATATTTATAGATGTGTAAATATGGAGCAACTTGTGTAATACATTATATTTCTTACACTGTCTTCCTGTGAGACACGTTTCATTCAACACACATGCACAGTCTCGATCACACACGACACACAGAACTCAACAGTACATGCACACTCTTATTATACACAGAGACATAATATCCATAAATACACACACACACACACACACCCACACACACAAAAACAAAAAAACACAGAATATGAAATACATGCAAACGTATGCACATAAAATACACACTGCAGTGCACAAGACTGCAAGGCGTTACAGTGGACAGTGAATACAGCCACAAAAATATTTTTTCAAAGCTTCATGCATTGTGATCTGCTGACTCTAAAAAACCCATTTGAATGAATGATATTTCACCTTTTTGACTGTTATGAAGGCATGCCTCTTCCGATGACCTTCACATTTTGCATGCTTGTTTAGTGTCATAATATGTATAATAGTACTTAATGGCAAGTCAGTTGGATTATTCATCAAGGAGCAGCGAGCTTTCAGGTAGACTTTTGAGGTTAATATAATAAAGGACCCTGTTATGGCCACACAAATGAAAAAGTTCAACATGTCTTTGATAATTATTTATCTAGAGAGTCCAGAGATTTGTTTTGTGGTGGAAATTTGGAAATTGCTTGAAAGACCTAAAATAAGTATGCAAATGTACGTCTTTAACATCATCACCAATAACTCGCGAACTGTTTGATTGACATCAATGGATCAAGAGGCAAAGTTGTTCAGAATGAGGAGAACTATCATATGATATCATTAGTTTGTGTAAATTAAAAATGTCACGTGATACATAATTGTTTAAGCAATGAAATACGCATCAATTTTACCATTTTTACTGTTATAGCGCCACCTATTGTCCAAACGCCACGTTCTTTTGTGGGTGACCTCGGAGTGACGTTATACACATATTTCCCAAGCCCCATGATGATATGTTAAGCCGTTCTGGATTTAAGGCCATTTAAATGTGATAGGCTTTGCCCATTTTAAGTTTTGGCCTCCCTAAGTGCCGGTGAAAAGAAATTTTAACTTTTTTTCAATAATTTTTTAGATTTACACTCCACAGAAGTCAGCTGCATTGGTTTGGTTCCGATCGGTTGAAAAACCAAGGACTAGTTCGCGAAAGTAGGTTTTTTACCTCATCAGCGATAACTCAGGAACCGTTCGATCGCCAGAGGTGGTTCTAGAGGCAAAGTTGCTCAAAATGAAGAGAGCTATTATATAATTTCATTAGTTTGGGTATGTGTCAAATGTCACGTGATACACAGTTGTTTTTGCACTCCAAAAGCGTTAATACGCCCCCCGGTGGCCGAATAAGTTCATATTTCTTACAGACCTTCAAGACCATGAGACGAATAAGCCCAGTCAGTGTCGTTTTGATCAGCCTTTGTTAACCCGGTGCAATGAGTGCTCAAAATTCATCGGCCGATGGCGGCCATGTTTTTTGAGATACACCAATGTCCTTTTTGATAGTCATGGGACATGACACAAAGACACACCATACCAAATAATAAGTCAATCGGGGAAACTGTTGCCTAGTTATAGTCATTTTTGAGTTGATTCCTATTATAGCGCCACCTAGTGGCGGATCGCCGCTTGTTTTTTTATGTGACCTCGGACTGAGCGTCTACGTATACGTACCAAACCCCATGAAGATATCTCAAACGGTTGACGAGTTATGACCATTTTAACTAAATATGCCACTTCCGGTTTGGACGTTTTAGCGCCACCTTGCAATCGTGAATTGAAAATTCAACTTTTTTTCAATAACTATTTACATTCACACTCCACAGAATCCATCAGCGTTGGTTTGGTTCCGATAGGGCAAAAATCCAGGGACTAGTTCATTTTATTTTTTTTTCATAAAATGCTAATTAGCGAAAAATCTATAATGACGGAAATGAAATCGGAGATATACGTTTTTTTAGTTTTGAGCCAGTGATTACACTGATATAAGACACTTGGGTGTGCGACAAACGGTTCAGGAGTAACAAGCGCAAACGCGTTTGTCATCGCTGCAGCGCCACCTATGGGTCGATTTGGCTGGCTCCGTGTATCTGAGTAGCGACAAGGACTACTACCATCTGACCAGGTCTCAGCTCTGTCGGCCTTACGGTTTGGGCTGCACGATGAGTTTTATGGCAGAATAATAATAAGAAGAAGAAGAAGAATAAAAATCTTAACAAATACAATAGGTTTCTAGCCCTTCGGGCTCGAACCCTAATAAAAATCCTTACAAATACAATAGGTTTCTAGCCCTTCGGGCTCGAACCCTAATAAATATAACTGCAAGCAGTAATCATCGGGTTCGAGCAGTGTAAGGGGACTAAGGTCGACTGAATTCGCTGACTATGGTCAGGAATCGCACCATAAGACATCCGCAACAGATGACACTTACCCATAACCAGAAAAATGAAAGAAATGGTCAGCAACGGTTAATACAGACCACGCATGCTTACAGTCATATGCAAAAACAGGTGTAAACCGATAAAACGTAAGGGACGAGTGCATTGAACCAATTCCCATGTCTCTACTATGTTCTGTTCCAGAGATATAGGTCTAGCTTAATGGTTGCTAAGTTAACCTGTTTAGTTGCTATGGATGTGGCATGGCACCTGCCATACATTATGATAGACGTGTATAAAAAAATTAAGGCTTAAGGCCAGGAGCATCTTATATAGATACATTGATTCTTATTCATAATATTCTAGAGTGCCGTGCCATTTAAATGGTGCTTATTTTGTACACACATACCTCACATAATACAGTATATCCCATTTTGATGTTTGGGTGTTGTATATATATATATATATATCAACACAGCATCATAAAAGCAGCCAGACATGTGCTATATTTATAGATGTGTAAATATGGAGCAACGTTAAATGTGTAATACATTATATTTCTAACACTGTCTTCCTGTGAGACACGTTTCATTCAACACACATGCACAGTCTCAATCACACATGACATACAGAACTATACAGTACATGCACACTCTTATTATACACAGAGACATAATATCCATAAATACACACTCACACACACATACACACAAACAAAAAAACACAGAATATGAAATACATGCACACGTATGCACATATAATACACACTGCAGTGCACAAGACTGCAAGGCGTTACAGTGGACAGTGAACACAGCCGCAAAAATATTTTTTCAAAGCTTCATGCATTGTGATCTGCTGACTCTAAAAAATCCATTTGAATGAATGATATTTCACCTTTTTGACTGTTATGAAGGCATGCCTCTTCCGATGACCTTCACATTTTGCATGCTTGTTTAGTGTCATAATATGTATAATAGTACTTAATGGCAAGTCAGTTGGATTATTCATCAAGGAGCAGCGAGCTTTCAGGTAGACTTTTGATGTTAATATAATAAAGGACCCTGTTATGGCCACACAAATGAAAAAGTTCAACATGTCTTTGATAATTATTTATCTAGAGTGTCCAGAGATTTGTTTTGTGGTGGAAATTTGGAAATTGCTTGAAAGACCTAAAATAAGTATGCAAATGTACGTCTTTAACATCATCACCAATAACTGGCGAACTGTTTGATTGACATCAATGGATCAAGAGGCAAAGTTGTTCAGAATGAGGAGAACTATCATATGATATCATTAGTTTGTGTAAATTAAAAATGTCACGTGATACATAATTGTTTAAGCAATGAAATACGCATACATTTTACCATTTTTACTGTTATAGCGCCACCTATTGTCCAAATGCCACGTTCTTTTGTGGGTGACCTCGGAGTGACGTTATACACATATTTCCCAAGCCCCATGATGATATGTTAAGCCGTTCTGGATTTAAGGCCATTTAAATGTGATAGGCTTTGCCCATTTTAAGTTTTGGCATCCCTAAGAGCCGGTGAAAAGAAATTTTAACTTTTTTTCAATAATTTTTTAGATTTACACTCCACAGAAGTCAGCTGCATTGGTTTGGTTCCGATCGGTTGAAAAACCAAGGACTAGTTCGCGAAAGTAGGTTTTTTACCTCATCAGCGATAACTCAGGAACCGTTCGATCGCCAGAGGTGGTTCTAGAGGCAAAGTTGCTCAAAATGAAGAGAGCTATCATATAATTTCATTAGTTTGGCTATATGTCAAATGTCACGTGATACACAGTTGTTTTTGCACTCCAAAAGCGTTAATACGCCCCCCGGTGGCCGAATAAGTTCATATTTCTTACAGACCTTCAGGACCATGAGACGAATTAGCCCAGTCAGTGTCGTTTCGATCAGCCTTTGTTAACCCGGTGCAATGAGTGCTCAAAATTCATCGGCCGATGGCGGCCATGTTTTTTGAGATACACCAATGTCCTTTTTGACAGTCATGGGACATGACACAAAGACACACCATACCAAATGATAAGTCAATGGGGCAAACTGTTGCCTAGTTATAGTCATTTTTGAGTTGATTCCTATTATAGCGCCACCTAGTGGCGGATCGCCGCCTATTTTTTTATTTGACCTCGGACTGAGCGTCTACGTATACGTACCAAACCCCATGAAGATATCTCAAACGGTTGACGAGTTATGACCATTTTAACTAAATATGCCACTTCCGGTTTGGACGTTTTAGCGCCACCTAGCGATCGTGAATTGAAAATTCAACTTTTTTTCAATAACTATTTACATTCACACTCCACGGAATCCATCAGCGTTGGTTTGGTTCCGATAGGGCAAAAATCCAGGGACTAGTTCATTTTTTTTTTTTTTCATAAAATGCTAATTAGCGAAAAATCTATAATGACGGAAATGAAATCGGAGATATACGTTTTTTTAGTTTTGAGCCAGTGATTACATTGATATAAGACACTTGGGTGTGCGACAAACGGTTCAGGAGTAACAAGCGCAAACGCGTTTGTCATCGCTGTAGCGCCACCTATGGGTCGATTTGGCTGGCTCCGTGTATCTGAGTAGCGACAAGGACTACTACCATCTGACCAGGTCTCAGCTCTGTCGGCCTTACGGTTTGGGCTGCACGATCAGTTTTATGGCAGAATAATAATAAGAAGAAGAAGAAGAAATATAACTGCAAGCAGTAATCATCGGGTTCGAGCAGTGTGAGGGGACTAAGGTCGACTGAATTCGCTGACTATGGTCAGGAATCGCACCATAAGACATCCGCAACAGATGACACTTACCCATAACCAGAAAAATGAAAGAAATGGTCAGCAACGGTTAATACAGACCACGCATGCTTACAATCATATGCAAAAACAGGTGTAAACCGATAAAACGTAAGGGACGAGTGCATTGAACCAATTCCCATGTCTCTACTATGTTCTGTTCCAGAGATATAGGTCTAGCTTAATGGCTGCTAAGTTAACCTGTTTAGTTGCTATGGATGTGGCATGGCACCTGCCATACATTATGATAGACGTGTATAAAAAATTAAGGCTTAAGGCCAGGAGCATCTTAATAGATACATTGATTCTTATTCATAATATTCTAGAGTGCCGTGCCATTTAAATGGTGCTTATTTTGTACACACATACCTCACATAATACAGTATATCCCATTTTGATGTTTGGGTGTTGTATATATATATATATCAACACAGCATCATAAAAGCAGCCAGACATGTGCTATATTTATAGATGTGTAAATAAGGAGCAACGTTAATGTGTAATACTTATATTTCTAAACTGTCTTCCTGTGAGACACGTTCATTCACACACATGCACAGTCTCATTCACACACGACACACAGAACTAACAGTACGCACACTCTTATTATACACAGAGACATAATATCCATAAATACACACTCACACACACATACACACAAACAAAAAAACACAGAATATGAAATACATGCACACGTATGCACATATAATACACACTGCAGTGCACAAGACTGCAAGGCGTTACAGTGGACAGTGAACACAGCCGCAAAAATATTTTTTCAAAGCTTCATGCATTGTGATCTGCTGACTCTAAAAAATCCATTTGAATGAATGATATTTCACCTTTTTGACTGTTTTGAAGCCATGCCTTCCGATGACCTTCACATTTTGCATGCTTGTTTAGTGTCATAATATGTATAATAGTACTTAATGGCAAGTCAGTTGGATTATTCATCAAGGAGCAGCGAGCCTTCAGGTAGACTTTTGAGGTTAATATAATAAAGGACCCTGTTATGGCCACACAAATGAAAAAGTTCAACATGTCTTTGATATTATTTATCTAGAGTGTCCAGATTTGTTTTGTGGTGGAAATTTGAAATTGCTTGAAAGACCTAAATAAGTATGCAATGTACGTCTTTAACATCATCACCGATAACTTGCGAACTGTTTGATTGACATCAATGGATCAAGAGGCAAAGTTGTTCAGAATGAGGAGAACTATCATATGATATCATTAGTTTGTGTAAATTAAAATGTCACGTGATACATAATTGTTTAAGCAGAAATACGCATCAATTTACCCATTTTTACTGTTATAGCGCCACCTAGTGTCCAAAACGCCACGTTCTTTTGTGGGTGACCTCGGAGTGACGTATACACATATTTCCCAAGCCCCATGATGATATGTTAAGCCGTTCTGGATTTAAGGCCATTTAAATGTGATAGGCTTTGCCCATTTTAAGTTTTGGCATCCCTAAGCGCCGGTGAAAAGAAATTTTAACTTTTTTTCAATCACTTTTTAGATTCACACTCCACAGAAGTCAGCTGCATTGGTTTGGTTCCGATCGGTTGAAAAACCAAGGACTAGTTCGCGAAAGTAGGTTTTTGACCTCATCAGCGATAACTCAGGAACCGTTCGATCGACAGAAGTGGTCTAGAGGCAAAGTTGCTCAAAGAAGAGAGCTATATATAATTTCATTAGTTTGGGTATATGTCAAATGTCACGTGATACACATTGTTTATACACTCCAAAAGCGTTATTACGCCCCCCGGTGGCCAAATAAGTTCATGTTTCTTATAGACCTTCAGGACCATGAGACGAATAAGCCCAGTGAGTGTCGTTTCGATCAGCCTTTGTAACCGGTGCAATGAGTGCTCAAAATTCATCGGCCGATGGCGGCCATGTTTTTTGAGATACACAATGTCCTTTTTGATAGTCATGGGACATGACACAAAGACACACCATACCAAATAATAAGTCAATCGGGCAAACTGTTGCCTAGTTATAGCCATTTTGAGTTGATTCCAATTATAGCGCCACCTAGTGGCGGATCGCCGCCGTTTTTTTTTTATGTGACATCGGACTGAGCGTCTACGTATACGTACCAAGCCCCATGAAGATATCTCAAACAGTTGACGAGTTATGACCATTTTAACTAAATATGCCACTTCCGGTTTGGACGTTTTAGCGCCACCTAGCGGCCGTGAATGGAAAATTCAACTTTTTTCATAACTATTTATATTCACACTCCACAGAATTCATCAGCGTTGGTTTGGTTCCGATGGGCAAAAATCCAGGGACTAGTTCATTTTTTTTTTTTTTCATAAAATGCAAATTAGCGGAAAAATTTGCATACCGGAAATGAAATCGGAGATATACGTTTTTAAGTTTTGAGCCATGATTACACTGATGTAAACACTTGGGTGTGCGACAAACGGTTTAGGAGTAACGAGCAAACGCGCTTGTCATCGCTGTAGCGCCACCTATGGGTCGATTTGGCTGGTTCCGTGTATCTGAGTAGCGACAAGGACTACTACCATCTGACCAAGCCTCAGCTCTGTCGGCTTTACGGTTTGGGCTGCACGATCAGTTTTAGGGCAGAATAATATAATAA
>SOYY01000203.1:0-15659 GCA_008369825.1 Triplophysa tibetana | reverse complement strand
GTAGTGACTGGATCAGTGTGAAAAAAAGCCATTCAACCCCTGACTCCCTTTTGTCCCGGTTTCTAGATACCATCATCTAAAGATCAAAGCAAGTATGGCTCCATGAGTCTGGGTTTGCGTTTGGAACTGCACCGATAGTGTGATAACCATTTGGTTTCTCTGTAGGACATTTACGACTCCGTAGCTTCAAAGCATTGCTTTTAAGTCTCTGTCTCACCTCTTACTTAACATCTGAGCTAACCAGAGAAACTTCTCTGACAAATAGGAACCTATGTGCTTAAACTGTCCTTTCATAAAAATGTATCTAAATGTCTGGTTATATGTTGGCGCTCGTGCCATTATAAATACTCTGTAACTGTTAGATATGCAAGTTTTGATTTAGGGTTCATTTGATGTATTCATACGTTGGGAGGATTCACAGCTCAAAGACTTGCATGTTTCATATGTAACTACACATCTCTGAATTCCCTATATGATGAGCTATGTTATAAAAACATAGCATGCATCATACTTTGTCCATAACTAAGTTTAGGTATTAAATGCTAACTGACCATACTGTCAGAGCCATGCAAATGAGGCGCCATGAGAAAGGACCTCTCTTTGGCCCACGGATCTCCTTCGTGGCATTGGCCCACAGACCATCTGGGGGCAGGGCAGGTATGCATTTAAAACACCATCACCGATCCACTTCGGAGCGTCTTTTGATTTAGGAATTGGAAGGGAAAAGAAAGAGGACAATCTAACGTACACCCCCGCTTGGGGCCCCCCTCTGGGGTCCCCGATTAAGCCATGGAACTCCGGACTCAGGACCTAAACTCAGCGTTTCAACAGGACTGCATTCTGAAACCATTCAAGATTTCCATCCACACGAATACGGATATTGGTCCAACATCGAGATTGCAAGTATCCGTTTCTAAATACAGAGTAGCTGCGTTAAGAGCGTGCCTCTTTGTTAAAAATGATTCTATTGGTTTTCAGACATTTTACCTGCCTCGCGGCCATCTCTCTCTCTCTCTCTCTCTCTCTCTGCGCTTCGTAGCGCACTTGTGTTTCATGTATTTGTTTGTCGTCATTTTGTTTACCATGTAGAGTAGAGTTTAATAAAACCCATAAAGGCATTTGTGATGAGTTCTCTGTGTTCAGGCTTACAAACTTGGTCACTTAAACTGTGTTTCGATCTATGCTACCTCTGCTCTTAATTCTGTTTGTTAAAGTCACGTTACTTATAGTAATGAGATAACGTTAGTGTATAAAATCATTGATGCATTTGCTGGACGAATACATATAGGATTTTTTCACTATACTGCTAATCAGAATTGTAAATATGTATGTGTAATGACGATTATTATACATATTTTCCTTTGAGCTAAACTAATTCCTTGACTGAAATTGACGTTTTAAATAACTCATTTCATATATGTTTGATCTTGATAGATCTGGTGGAGCTTATTTGTTGAGTAAACTCATCCTTAATTCAACATGCAGCTAAAATCGCTACATAAATTGGTGGAGGAATGCGGGCACAGTTTTAAACCTTGTTTTGTGAGCAGAACTCAGTGACTATTCATGTGTGTTTTACGTGTGTTTATTGAAACCGAATACTCTTTTAAATGGCACTTTGATATGTATGAATGAAGGTGTGGACCTATCCTTGGAAGACTCTTGAGCTTCTCACAGAGAAAACCTCAGCGTCTGTCAAAGATTTAGTGACAATATAAAGACGAAGAAATCTCTTTATAACGCACTATATTATTAATTTACCGCCTACATTGAGCGAAGAAATCCTCTTTTAGCGCGAAGAAGACAGAGCGAGCGATGTTCCTCCCTCGTCTTATCTAAAGGCCTTATTGTTAATGCATAGCTAGGTGTAACTGATGTGTATTCCAGTGCAAATTAACTAAGCTATTGCGCTCCCTGGGGTGAACAATCAGTGTAGCTGACTGATAATGTTTCTCCCATTCGCTTAACCCAGCGGATTTTATTAGTAAATAACTCCGGGTCAGTTTTACTATTTAAAGGGGGGTTTAACAAAAATCTTGATCAAGTTGTGTTTTTGTTTTATGTTACGGTCGGCGAAGAAATCCCGACCAAGTACACAAATAACTTTCAGGACGGCGAAGAAATCCCGTTAGTCAGTTATAGTGTAGTTTTGTGTGTTTATTGTTCGTGTAGGTTGGAAAGCCATGTACCCGTGTTCAGAAAACTGACACATTAGACACGCGATGAAATTACACTCGTCGCCATAGAAATTGCGCGTAAACGTAAGTTTAATTCCACACAGAATTGTGGAACCGGAAGTTCGGCAGAAGACATATAACCTTCTACTAACACTAGAGGTCAGTTTGTCTTAAAGTGTCTTAACACTTCTCCTGTCTCATCTCTGCACGACTTTCCCATTTTGTTTGGGCAACGCTTTGTGTGCAGTCTCAGCCAGTCTCTTCTTTTGTTTTATTTTACCGTTTACTGTATGAGAATATTTATTTTGTTATTATATACAAACTATAATGATAATTAATATTATTCCATTATTGTTTTGATGGTTTGATTTTTCTTTATTTGAATCAGGGTTTCTTACATTCTGTGCCTGGCAGTTAGAATTGTATTTGATAATACTTAAATTTTAATTAAACCAACTTAATTGAATTTAAACTTTGATCAAAATAATCAGATTGCAATCTTTAAGGTGTTAGGATTAACTCCCAATTGCCTTATTTTCTTTATTTCAGTTATTCATTTAATGATTTTACTGACTTTTCTAAGACTCCATAGCGCCCTCTACCTATGGGCCCTATCGTAGACCTTAGTGTGGAGCCAGTTCACCCCCGCACGAAGAAACCCTCCTTCTCTATCCTAACCTCTCTTTCTCTTGACTCATCTGACTTTTATTCTTCTTATCACCAGAGACTGAACCTGTCTGAACATCAGTAAAATTTTTGGTAAATATGTTGATGAATCGAATAGCCTAAGTCATAGAATGACCTCATAGGTAACACTCTTCAGCAACATTATTCATTATTTTCCTGTGTTTCACCCACACAATTATCCACCCCCGCCTTCACGGCTAGGATAATAAGCGTTTAGTTTGCGTCACTAACTGACAAACTCAGTTAAGCATTCAACACATAGCCCACATTTTTATCTCAGTAGATCTGTACGGACTTGCATCTTGCTGTTGTGCCTTTCTCTCTCCCCTGTGTCTCAATGTGTCCAGAAGATCCAATCCTGTCACCTGCCAGTCTAGCTAGAGACCAGGCAAAGCGCTGCAATGGACTCCTGCCTGGGACCAGCATCGGCACATGGCAACTGCGCTGAGAGCAGTTGGTCGGACGACCTAATCCGGCGAAGGGACCACGATCTGAACCAGAGCTACAACTACAGAGAGCCAACAAACTCATCTGAAGTGCACAGCCAGGATCATCGGTGACCACGCCCACGACCAGATCGTCCTACTAGAGCCAGAACGAAGGAAGCCGGGAGGAGCCAGAAGCACGTGCAGAACCGCCTAGACCAGCTGGACCTGCATACGACAGTGGATGAAGAGGACCAGGAGCTACAGGAGGAGATGAAAAGCTACATGAGTCCTTTGCAACACAGACTGAGCAAAGAGAGCTATTGGAGCAGATGCCAGAGAGGAGCTGGTAGGAAAACTCCAACAAGCAAAAGCTCTCTATAATGGCCCCGGCAGACAGCAACACAATGCCACGGCCAAGGCCTATAAAGGCCCTCTGCAAGCAGTCCTTGCTGAAGTCCAAGCCATGACTCAGCAATGGAATCTAAATGAACTGAACTTCACTTGCAGACTACGATGTGAACAGACCGGAGAATGCAACAGATTCTCTCCTGTCGAGTCCCCCAGCTAAAAGCCCAAAGCTGCGAAAAGGGGGGGGGGTGAAACCCCACTGTTCACACCTTACTAGCCAGCAAACACATAGGGGTGGGGCAGGAGCCATCCAGAAGAACCTGCAGACACACACGCTGCATGGCCCCACAGACCCCAGCAAGCTGGCCAGAAAAATGACAGCTGTCACCACTAAATGCTGTCACCCTGAACACTGCAGGAGGCCACAACAAATGGCTACCTGCATAACATTGACTCTCAGGCATTAACACTGCCAAGTGTGACCACAAGAGACCGGTCAACTGATTAGGATCACCTCCAGCCAAGAGGACCACAGCATCCTATGCCAGCAGTCGGAAACTGTCAAAGCGGATTACAGCAACTACAACACATCTGCTACAGCCAGCATCCGAGCCTTCGTCAGACGACAGAACAGGCCGAAAGGGAAGAAGACTTCAAAGCAAAACTCTTCTCCCTCAGAAATCCGCATCACACTTTGAGTCAAAACCTAAGCGCTACAGCCTTTTTCCGCCACGATCACCTGATATCTGCGGAACTCAGCCCATAAGGCCTACAGAGAACATAGCGCCGCCTCCATAAAGACTGTGTAAATCCTGCCTATCTCTGCACATCACAAAGAACTGACTATGTAGGGTGCACCACAGTAGCAGATCTTCAACAGAGACTCAGCAGATGTTACAGCCTGCCGGGAACAGCCAAGCACCAGACAGGAGGCCCTGAGACAACACAGTGTCACCACTTTCGTCGAACTCGGAAGACGACGCCCCGTGGAAACCCAGCTGGCAACCTAGGAGCTATTGACCTGTTCCGGCCCAACAGTCATCGAGGAATTCATCTCAACACCATGGATGACACCTGTACAAAGAGCAAAAGAACCGTGTAACTGCATCTGAGACAGCAGAGATCCTGGAGACATCAAAGGAGCTGATTCTACAAGAAACCTCAACAGGAGGATTTAAATCCAAATCAGACTCTTTCTCACCACGAGTGGCTTTTGAAACAAACAACCCTCTTGAATGCCCCTTTTCTGAGAAAAAATTCCAGATCTCTGTAACCTGCTGGTCGACCACAGAGACATTCTACTACAAGATGAGCATGTCACCCTACAGGAACCATGGGCAGATATCTCAGACATCAGCTTTACACTGTTCACACGCTCTCCACAACAACACCAGCTTCAGACATTCTTCTTCCCTCAAGTGCGCACAGTATCCATTGGACTCATGCCTGTCAACCACAGCAACGACCTAGGACACCTGTGCTCTGAACTTGAAAGGGAATAACCAATGCTGAACATGCTACTTCCTGGTTCTCGCAAATCTCACAGCCCCATGGGGGGCCCTCTCAAGTGCGAGAACCTTCTACTAGACCTACAAGAACAGCCCAGAGCTTTGACCTCTGGTAAATAAATGAGACTGTTGTAACTGCATTCACCAAAAGGGGTCACTGTTCAGCTCAACACACAGTGTGACCAAGCCTTCAACCACACATATTCAATGGAATACGTGGAGCATGGCCCACTCTGGAAGCCACACCCCCTTTTTACCGAATAAGTCATCTTTTTGCAGCGTGCATACTGTACAAGTGAGTACACTTTCCAAAGATTTTGAACAATGTCTTTATGAAGAGCATGACAGCGGATTACCACTCCAAGGAGATGGACCACGCCCTGCCATCAACTGCCAGTGCTAGAGCTGCTCGTCACAAAAGACAATGATGCAGAACTAATGTCAACTATGTGGCCCCCATCACAGAACCACATGACATTACATCCCAAGCTAGCTGCATCCTGGGCTACACAGGACACCACCTACAAGGTTCGTGAAATGTTAAAAGAACTGCCCACTCATGTAAATGAGCGCTCAAGACGGTGCCATGTACACACCAAATGGCACCTGCGCTTCACCACATGCCTGATTGACCCTTGCTGAACGGAGTTCCATCTGAATGTTGGACTTGCCAAACACTGCCTTAACACTGGTCTACACTGACAGCGTGACCAGAACGATAGGGGGGGTAAGCCAAGCACCAGCAAAACATGGCTCTTACCACAGCCTGAGTTCAGACAGCACCACCACAACATCGCCAGGGCCAGCAATGAGACCCCAACCTTGTCCTACACCGCTCACCAGTACTTCAATGAAAGACCCCGGAGTGTGACACCAGCCTTTGCCCAGCAATCACTGCAGAACACCTGAAGGCCAGAGAGCATGCTGCACCCGGCAAGATTCACATAGGAAAGTGATGTGAGTAACAATATTTGGTATCATATCTTTGCCCAGCTAAGTGAGACGGGGGGGGAATATGTAGACAAAACCCTTCTCCATGACACAGGACTACAGGCTTTTGCATGGAAGCCAATCATGCCATCCCACCTGCTGTTTCATCAAGGACTGCTTCTTTGCATCTCCGTGGAGGCAGGAAACATCCTAACCAACCTGTTGCAAGAACCAGCAAACAGGTGCATGGGTGCACTCCCTTGATGTCTAAGCAGGATCGAAAAGATGAAAGGTACCCAATTAAAGACAATACCTGACCACTCTGGAGCATTCTCTGCCTGTATGTCGAGATCCTGTGGACCAATAGGAACCTCCAGTGATCCCGCCATCATGATCTAACTATCCATCGTCAGCTGAAGTTTACATTCGCACTTCCTCTTCCGAAAGGGGGGATATGTAGTGACTGGATCAGTGTGAAAAAAGCCATTCAACCCCTGACTCCCTTTTGTCCCGGTTTCTAGATACCATCATCTAAAGATCAAAGCAAGTATGGCTCCATGAGTCTGGGTTTGCGTTTGGAACTTGCACCGATAGTGTGATAACCATTTGGTTTCTCTGTAGGACATTTACGACTCCGTAGCTTCAAAGCATTGCTTTTAAGTCTCTGTCTCACCTCTTACTTAACATCTGAGCTAACCAGAGAAACTTCTCTGACAAATAGGAACCTATGTGCTTAAACTGTCCTTTCATAAAAATTTATCTAAATGTCTGGTTATATGTTGGCGCTCGTGCCATTATAAATACTCTGTAACTGTTAGATATGCAAGTTTTGATTTAGGGTTCATTTGATGTATTCATACGTTGGGAGGATTCACAGCTCAAAGACTTGCATGTTTCATATGTAACTACACATCTCTGAATTCCCTATATGATGAGCTATGTTATAAAAACATAGCATGCATCATACTTTGTCCATAACTAAGTTTAGGTATTAAATGCTAACTGACCATACTGTCAGAGCCATGCAAATGAGGCGCCATGAGAAAGGACCTCTCTTTGGCCCACGGATCTCCTTCGTGGCATTGGCCCACAGACCATCTGGGGGCAGGGCAGGTATGCATTTAAAACACCATCACCGATCCACTTCGGAGCGTCTTTTGATTTAGGAATTGGAAGGGAAAAGAAAGAGGACAATCTAACGTACACCCCCGCTTGGGGCCCCCCCTCTGGGGTCCCCGATTAAGCCATGGAACTCCGGACTCAGGACCTAAACTCAGCGTTTCAACAGGACTGCATTCTGAAACCATTCAAGATTTCCATCCACACGAATACGGATATTGGTCCAACATCGAGATTGCAAGTATCCGTTTCTAAATACAGAGTAGCTGCGTTAAGAGCGTGCCTCTTTGTTAAAAATGATTCTATTGGTTTTCAGACATGTTTTACCTGCCTCGCGGCCATCTCTCTCTCTCTCTCTCTCTCTCTGCGCTTCGTAGCGCACTTGTGTTTCATGTATTTGTTTGTCGTCATTTTGTTTACCATGTAGAGTAGAGTTTAATAAAAACCCATAAAGGCATTTGTGATGAGTTCTCTGTGTTCAGGCTTACAAACTTGGTCACTTAAACTGTGTTTCGATCTATGCTACCTCTGCTCTTAATTCTGTTTGTTAAAGTCACGTTACTTATAGTAATGAGATAACGTTAGTGTATAAAATCATTGATGCATTTGCTGGACGAATACATATAGGATTTTTATCACTATACTGCTAATCAGAATTGTAAAATATGTATGTGTAATGACGATTATTATACATATTTTCCTTTGAGCTAAACTAATTCCTTGACTGAAATTGACGTTTTAAATAACTCA
The DNA here is from genome assembly GCA_008369825.1 of Triplophysa tibetana. NCBI lineage: Eukaryota > Metazoa > Chordata > Actinopteri > Cypriniformes > Nemacheilidae > Triplophysa > Triplophysa tibetana. The sequence continues at coordinate 7,712 of SOYY01000203.1, read as the reverse complement.
TTTCATATATGTTTGATCTTGATAGATCTGGTGGAGAATCTTATTTGTTGAGTAAACTCATCCTTAATTCAACATGCAGCTAAAATCGCTACAGCACTTTTCATTATGTTCTCAGCCTGTTTTTCACAAAATGCAGTTTTCAGACAAAATCTCATGTTTCTGACTCTTCCAGCACTCAGAATGAGCGTTTATGAAAACTGACTATGATCCTTTGGTAAACTCGATTTTTCATTATGCACACAGCCAGTTTTAAACAGAATGCAGTTTCCAGAGCAAAGCCCTTATTTCTGAATCTCAGAACACTCAGAATGAGCGTTTATGAAAACTCACTATGATCCTTTGCTAAACGCGATTTTTCATTATGTCCTCAGCCAGTTTTTCACAAAATGCAGGTTTCAGTCAAAATCTCATGTTTCTGACTCGCACAGCACTCAGAATGAGCGTTTGTGAAAACTGACTCTGATCCTTTGCTAAACACTTTTTTTCATTATGCACACAGACAGTTTTACACAGAATGCTGTTTTCAGTCAAAATCTCATGTTTCTGACTCTCACAAGCACTCAGAATGAACGTTTTTGAAAACTGACTGTGATCCTTTGCTAAACACCTTTTTTCATTATGCACCCAGCCTGTTTTAAACAAAATGCTGTGATCAGTGCAAAGCCCTTATGTCTGACTCTCCCAGCACTCAGAATGAGCGTTTGTGAAAACTGACTCTGATCCTTTGCTAAACACTTTTTTCATTATGCACACAGACAGTTTTAAACAGAATGCAGTTTCCAGAGCAAAGCCCTTATTTCTGAATCTCAGATCACTCAGATTGAGCGTTTATGAAAACTTACTATAATCCTTTGCTAAACGCACTTTTTCATTATGTCCTCAGCCAGTTTTACCAGAATGCAGTTTTAATTCAAAATATCATGTTTCTGACTCTCACAGCACTCAGAATGAGCGTTTGTGAAAACTGACTGTGATCCTTTGCAAAACCCTTTTTTTTCATTATGCACACAGCCAGTTTTAAAAAGAATGCAGTTTCCAGAGCAAAGCCCTTATTTCTGAATCTCAGAGCACTCAGAATGAGCGTTTATGAAAACTTACTATAATCCTTTGCTAAACGCACTTTTTCATTATGTCCTCAGCCTGTTTTTCACAAAATGCAGTTTCAGTCAAAATCTCATGTTTCTGACTCTCCCAGCACTCAGAATGAGCGTTTGTGAAAACTGACTCTGATCCTTTGCTAAACACCTTTTTTCATTATGCACCCAGCCTGTTTTAAACAAAATGCTGTGATCAGTGCAAAGCCCTTATTTCTGACTCTCCCAGCACTCAGAATGAGCGTTTGTGAAAACTGACTCTGATCCTTTGCTAAACACCTTTTTTCATTATGCACCCAGCCTGTTTTAAACAAAATGCTGTGATCAGTGCAAAGCCCTTATTTCTGACTCTCCCAGCACTCAGAATGAGCGTTTGTGAAAACTGACTCTGATCCTTTGCTAAACACTTTTTTTCATTATGCACACAGACAGTTTTACACAGAATGCTGTTTTCAGTCAAAATCTCATATTTCTGACTCTCACAAGCACTCAGAATGAACGTTTTTGAAAACTGACTGTGATCCTTTGCTAAACACTTTTTTTCATTATGCACCCAGCCTGTTTTAAACAAAATGCTGTGATCAGTGCAAAGCCTTTTTTCTGACTCTCCCAGCACTCAGAATGAGCGTTTATGAAAACTGACTATGATCCTTTGCTAAACGCGATTTTTCATTATGTCCTCAGCCTGTTTTTCACAAAATGCAGTTTTCAGTCAAAATCTCATGTTTCTGACTCTCACAGCACTCAGAATGAGCGTTCGTGAAAACTGACTCTGATCCTTTGCTAAACACCTTTTTTCATTATGCACACAGACAGTTTTACACAGAATGCAGTTTTAAGTCAAAATCTCATGTTTCTGACTCTCACAGCACTCAGAATGAGCGTTTGTGAAAACTGACTGTGATCCTTTGCAAAACCCTTTTTTTTCATTATGCACACAGCCAGTTTTAAAAAGAATGCAGTTTCCAGAGCAAAAGCCCTTATTTCTGAATCTCAGAGAACTCAGAATGAGCCTTTATGAAAACTCACTATGATCCTTTGCTAAACGCGATTTTTCATTATGTCCTCAGCCTGTTTTTCACAAAATGCAGGTTTCAGTCAAAATCTCATGTTTCTGACTCTCACAGCACTCAGAATGAGCGTTCGTGAAAACTGACTCTGATCCTTTGCTAAACACTTTTTTTCATTATGCACACAGACAGTTTTATACAGAATGCAGTTTTCAGTCAAAATCTCATGTTTCTGACTCTCACAAGCACTCAGAATGAACGTTTTTGAAAACTGACTGTGATCCTTTGCTAAACACTTTTTTTCATTATGCACCCAGCCTGTTTTAAACAAAATGCTGTGATCAGTGCAAAGCTCTTATTTCTGACTCTCCCAGCACTCAGAATGAGCGTTTGTGAAAACTGACTCTGATCCTTTGCTAAACACTTTTTTTCATTATGCACACAGCCAGTTTTACACAGAATGCAGTTTTCAGAGCATAGCCCATGGTTCTGACGCTCCCAGCACTCAGAAGGAGCATTTCTGAAAACTGACTGTGATCCATTGCTAAACGCCCTTTTTCATATGCTCCCAACCAGTTTTAAACAGAATACTGTTTTCAGTGCAAAGCCCTTATTTCTGAATCTCAGAGCACTCAGAATGAGCGTTTATGAAAACTCACTATGATCCTTTGCTAAACGCACTTTTTCATTATGTCCTCAGCCTGTTTTTCACAAAATGCAGTTTTCGATCAAAATCTCATGTTTCTGACTCTCACAGCACGCAGAATGAACGTTTTTGAAAACTGACTGTGATCCTTTGCTAAACACTTTTTTTCATTATGCACCCAGCCTGTTTTAAACAAAATGCTGTGATCAGTGCAAAGCCCTAATTTCTGACTCTCCCAGCACTCAGAATGAGCGTTTATGAAAACTGACTATGATCCTTTGCTAAACGCGATTTTTCATTATGCATCCAGCCTGTTTTAAACAGAATGCTGTGTTCAGTGCAAAGCCCTTATTTCTGACTCTTCCAGCACTCAGAATGAGCGTTTGTGAAAACTGACTCTGATCCTTTGCTAAACACTTTTTTTCATTATGCACACAGACAGTTTTACACAGAATGCAGTTTTCAGTCAAAATCTCATGTTTGTGACTCTCAAAGCACTCAGAATGAGCGTTTGTGAAAACTGACTCTGATCCTTTGGTAAACGCGATTTTTCATTATGCACACAGCCAGTTTTAAACAGAATGCAGTTTTCCAGAGCAAAGCCCTTATTTCTGAATCTCAGAGCACTCAGAATGAGTGTTTATGAAAACTCACTATGATCCTTTGCTAAACGCACTTTTTCATTATGTCCTCAGCCTGTTTTACACAGAATGCAGTTTTCAGTCAAAATCTCATGTTTCTGACTCTTCCAGCACTCAGAATGAGCGTTTATGAAAACTGACTATGATCCTTTGGTAAACGCGATTTTTCCGTATGCACACAGCCAGTTTTAAACAGGATGCAGTTTCCAGAGCAAAGCCCTTATTTCTGAATCTCAGAGCACTCAGAATGAGCGTTTGTGAAAACTGACTATGATCCTTTGCTAAACGCACTTTTTCATTATGTCCTCAGCCTGTTTTTCACAAAATGCAGGTTTCAGTCAAAATCTCATGTTTCTGACTCTCACAGCAAGCAGAATGAGCGTTTGTGAAAACTGACTCTGATCCTTTGCTAAACGCACTTTTTCATTATGTCCTCAGCCTGTTTTTCACAAAATGCAGGTTTCAGTCAAAATCTCATGTTTCTGACTCTCACAGCAAGCAGAATGAGCGTTTGTGAAAACTGACTCTGATCCTTTGCTAAACACTTTTTTTCATTATGCACCCAGCCTGTTTTAAACAAAATGCTGTGATCAGTGCAAAGCCCTTATTTCTGACTCTCCCAGCACTCAGAATGAGCGTTTGTGAAAACTGACTCTGATCCTTTGCTAAACACTTTTTTTCATTATGCACACAGCCAGTTTTACACAGAATGCAGTTTTCAGAGCATAGCCCATGGTTCTGACGCTCCCAGCACTCAGAAGGAGCATTTCTGAAAACTGACTGTGATCCATTGCTAAACGGCCTTTTTCATATGCTCCCAACCAGTTTTAAACAGAATACTGTTTTCAGTGCAAAGCCCTTATTTCTGACTCTCAAAGCACTCAGAATGAGCATTTGTGAAAACTCACTATGATCCTTTGCTAAACGCACTTTTCATTATGATCTCAGCCTGTTTTTCACAAAATGCAGTTTTCAGACAAAATCTCATGTTTCTGACTCTAAAAGCACTCAGAATTGAGCGTTTGTGAAAACTGACTCTGATCCTTCGCTAAACACTTTTTTTCATTATGCACACAGCCAGTTTTAAAAAGAATGCAGTTTCCAGAGCAAAGCCCTTATTTCTGAATCTCAGAGCACTCAGAATGAGCCTTTATGAAAACTCACTATGATCCTTTGCTAAACGCACTTTTCATTATGTTCTCAGCCTGTTTTTCACAAAATCCAGTTTTCAGACAAACGCTCATTCTGAGTGCTTTGAGAGTCAGAAACATGAGATTTTGTCTGAAAACTGACTCTGATCCTTTGCTAAACACTTTTTTTCAGTATGCACCCAGCCTGTTTTAAACAAAATGCTGTGATCAGTGCAAAGCCCTTATTTCTGACTCTCCCAGCACTCAGAATGCGCGTTTATGCAAACTGACTATGATCCTTTGCTAAACGCGATTTTTCATTATGTCCTCAGCCTGTTTTTCACAAAATGCAGTTTTCAGTCAAAATCTCATGTTTCTGACTCTCACAGCACTCAGAATGAGCGTTCGTGAAAACTGACTCTGATCCTTTGCTAAACACCTTTTTTCATTATGCACACAGACAGTTTTACACAGAATGCAGTTTTAAGTCAAAATCTCATGTTTCTGACTCTCACAGCGCTCAGAATGAGCGTTTGTGAAAACTGACTATGATCCTTTGCTAAACGCGATTTTTCATTATGTCCTCAGCCTGTTTTTCACAGAATGCAGTTTTAAGTCAAAATCTCATGTTTCTGACTCTCACAGCACTCAGAATGAGCGTTTGTGAAAACTGACTTGTGATCCTTTGCAAAACCCTTTTTTTTCATTATGCACACAGCCAGTTTTAAAAAGAATGCAGTTTCCAGAGCAAAGCCCTTATTTCTGAATCTCAGAGCACTCAGAATGAGCCTTTATGAAAACTCACTATGATCCTTTGCTAAACGCACTTTTCATTATGTTCTCAGCCTGTTTTTCACAAAATGCAGTTTTCAGACAAAATCTCATGTTTCTGACTCTTCCAGCACTCAGAATGAGCGTTTATGAAAACTGACTATGATCCTTTGGTAAACTCGATTTTTCATTATGCACACAGCCAGTTTTAAACAGAATGCAGTTTCCAGAGCAAAGCCCTTATTTCTGAATCTCAGAACACTCAGAATGAGCGTTTATGAAAACTCACTATGATCCTTTGCTAAACGCGATTTTTCATTATGTCCTCAGCCAGTTTTTCACAAAATGCAGGTTTCAGTCAAAATCTCATGTTTCTGACTCTTACAGCACTCAGAATGAGCGTTTGTGAAAACTGACTCTGATCCTTTGCTAAACACTTTTTTTCATTATGCACACAGACAGTTTTACACAGAATGCTGTTTTCAGTCAAAATCTCATGTTTCTGACTCTCACAAGCACTCAGAATGAACGTTTTTGAAAACTGACTGTGATCCTTTGCTAAACACCTTTTTTCATTATGCACCCAGCCTGTTTTAAACAAAATGCTGTGATCAGTGCAAAGCCCTTATGTCTGACTCTCCCAGCACTCAGAATGAGCGTTTGTGAAAACTGACTCTGATCCTTTGCTAAACACTTTTTTTCATTATGCACACAGACAGTTTTACACAGAATGCAGTTTTCAGTCAAAATCTCATGTTTGTGACTCTCAAAGCACTCAGAATGAGCGTTTATGAAAACTGACTCTGATCCTTTGCTAAACACTTTTTTTCAGTATGCACACAGCCAGTTTTAAACAGAATGCAGTTTCCAGAGCAAAGCCCTTATTTCTGAATCTCAGATCACTCAGATTGAGCGTTTATGAAAACTTACTATGATCCTTTGCTAAACGCACTTTTTCATTATGTCCTCAGCCTGTTTTTCACAAAATGCAGTTTCAGTCAAAATCTCATGTTTCTGACTCTCCCAGCACTCAGAATGAGCGTTTGTGAAAACTGACTCTGATCCTTTGCTAAACACCTTTTTTCATTATGCACCCAGCCTGTTTTAAACAAAATGCTGTGATCAGTGCAAAGCCCTTATTTCTGACTCTCCCAGCACTCAGAATGAGCGTTTGTGAAAACTGACTCTGATCCTTTGCTAAACACCTTTTTTCATTATGCACCCAGCCTGTTTTAAACAAAATGCTGTGATCAGTGCAAAGCCCTTATTTCTGACTCTCCCAGCACTCAGAATGAGCGTTTGTGAAAACTGACTCTGATCCTTTGCTAAACACTTTTTTTCATTATGCACACAGACAGTTTTACACAGAATGCTGTTTTCAGTCAAAATCTCATATTTCTGACTCTCACAAGCACTCAGAATGAACGTTTTTGAAAACTGACTGTGATCCTTTGCTAAACACTTTTTTTCATTATGCACCCAGCCTGTTTTAAACAAAATGCTGTGATCAGTGCAAAGCCTTTTTTCTGACTCTCCCAGCACTCAGAATGAGCGTTTATGAAAACTGACTATGATCCTTTGCTAAACGCGATTTTTCATTATGTCCTCAGCCTGTTTTTCACAAAATGCAGTTTTCAGTCAAAATCTCATGTTTCTGACTCTCACAGCACTCAGAATGAGCGTTCGTGAAAACTGACTCTGATCCTTTGCTAAACACCTTTTTTCATTATGCACACAGACAGTTTTACACAGAATGCAGTTTTAAGTCAAAATCTCATGTTTCTGACTCTCACAGCACTCAGAATGAGCGTTTGTGAAAACTGACTGTGATCCTTTGCAAAACCCTTTTTTTTCATTATGCACACAGCCAGTTTTAAAAAGAATGCAGTTTCCAGAGCAAAGCCCTTATTTCTGAATCTCAGAGAACTCAGAATGAGCCTTTATGAAAACTCACTATGATCCTTTGCTAAACGCGATTTTTCATTATGTCCTCAGCCTGTTTTTCACAAAATGCAGGTTTCAGTCAAAATCTCATGTTTCTGACTCTCACAGCACTCAGAATGAGCGTTCGTGAAAACTGACTCTGATCCTTTGCTAAACACTTTTTTTCATTATGCACACAGACAGTTTTATACAGAATGCAGTTTTCAGTCAAAATCTCATGTTTCTGACTCTCACAAGCACTCAGAATGAACGTTTTTGAAAACTGACTGTGATCCTTTGCTAAACACTTTTTTTCATTATGCACCCAGCCTGTTTTAAACAAAATGCTGTGATCAGTGCAAAGCTCTTATTTCTGACTCCCAGCACTCAGAATGAGCGTTTGTGAAAACTGACTCTGATCCTTTGCTAAACACTTTTTCATTATGCACACAGCCAGTTTTACACAGAATGCAGTTTTCAGAGCAAAGCCCATGGTT
>SOYY01000159.1:0-26248 GCA_008369825.1 Triplophysa tibetana | reverse complement strand
CATGTTGTAGGACTTTCAAAAGTCCACAGCCCCCTGTAAGACCCCGTTTTAAACAGCTAGAAGATCCTTCATTTTTCATGTTCATGAGGATTATCATCACCCATCATCTGAATCTTCAGCTTGTTTGCATTATACGCTTTTCTTTGTTTTGCTAGATTACATGTTTTTTTTGTATGCGTGTTCATGTTCATAAACTGTCCCTGTTGTCAACAGCACTGACCAGTATAATCAAAGGATTTTACTTCAGTCACATTGACCTCAATCACAATAAAGTCTCTGACTGCAGAGGTTTCTGGGAAATCTGTCTATATTTATCCACCAACAGATTTTCATTTTCATGTAACATACAGTTTAATGTTCTTTGACGAATGCATGAAGATGTATGAATAATTTGATGAGTGGGGATGGAAATAAATATTTCCCATCAAGCATGCTGTCTTTTGTCATTTTTGTACATTTCACAAAAATTAACCGTATTAATGCTAATTGTTTTTTAGAATGCAATGTAGATCATAATGTGGGCCTATTGTAGTAAACCATGTCTTTTATATGATCATGAGAAAAATTTCTTTTTGCGCAATAATCTGTTTTTGGCACCCTATAGGACTCTAGTTTTTATACAGCCGCTGAGCATTCCAAGTTAAGCTTCTTCTTTTCTCTGACACATCCCTAACCTTTGGTTGAGGCATTATGCATCCATGATTTTGGATTTGAGGCGCGACACATTTTTTTCTAAGTGCAAAAGCAGTCAACAAAAGTTTCTTACTTTCCACTTGACATTTACAAATGCTGATGTGACATCCGGCTGTGTGAATATGTGTCTCTTTACAGAAAGACACGTCGCTGCGTGACTGTGTAGAGAAGTGACAGCTATTGTAGTATAGTAGACGTTCATAGCCAACAAAGAGCATGCATGCATCTGGCCGAATGTATAAGTACACCGCTCTGTTTAACACATGTCAAAACTTGGCTTGGCAAACTTGCATGTGTGAATCGATCTCTGTGGGTGCAAAAAGCAGGTAGCTGCTTATATCAGGTAGTTGGGTAAACATGTAACAGTTATATTGTGTGTACTCGCGTTGGCAGCCCATGAATGACTAATGTAACTGCAAAAAGCATGTCACATTTTTACTGGCAGAATATCCAATGCATATTGCATGACCCTTTCTCACGCAAGGCCTCGTTGCTGCATGTGTATCAAGATACAGTTTGTATATACGACATTGGGAATAAGAATTTAAAGAGACTGTGGAACATATACAGTACACTGGATTAAAAAATGATATACATAAAGATGCAATGAACTAGAATGACCCAGAAAGTGTATAAGTGTGTATATAAATCAGTCACTGTGGTGAAAGCTTGCACACGCCACACACATTCACACATTCAGATGCAGTATGGCACTGCATTACCCAGTCCCGAAGGGAGAATTCAGCCTCGACGGCTGTCCTGCAAAATTGCACTGACCACTGTAGCAGACACAGACAGCATGTTAAAATATTCTAATGCGCTGCATTGGTGCTTCTATTACTTGCAGCTGTGCATGTTGCAAGCGGAGCGAAATAAATGTGACCTGAAATTGAACTAAACACTTAAATAAAACAGTATCAGTACCGTAACAATAAAACGTCTTTGCCAGCATAAAATTCAGCTTTTCTGTAAACAAAATGTGAACAGAGCAACCGGACTCATTCAGACGCCAGACTACTTTTCTGAAAGACAATGCATTAACACTTACTCTTCAGACTGACAATTTTACTTTTTTGTTTAACATTTCTCATCACTTTGTTCACCCAGATGGAATAAACACAGGCATTGTCTATTAAATGAGCAAGAAGCAGAAATCTAAGACGTGTTTATCCTGTAGGCGTTAATTGTTGCCACATACGGCCAGTGACAGATTTTGACTGACAGCTCCCCCACCATGCGAGACGGTTTTCTCTTCAGGCTAATCATTGCTTCTCACTCCTTGGGCTACAGTTTGCGGTTACATTTTCCGAACTAAACGAACTCAGAGGGTGCGAAAGACAATGTCGTATCTCAAAGATGAAAAACAATATAGTTTGAAGAAAACTTTTAGCATTCCCATTCATCTAAGCAGCTGTTGTTTGGTTAGAACATGACCCCTGGGAAGAAAGACAGTTTTTAATCTGCCATCTTTTTCCATGGGCATTCAGCGCCTGATTCAGGTTCTTACCTGAGCTGTAAATGTCATGTGACTAATTATCCGGAGTCATAGGAAGATATTTGAATACAAGTAAAGCAGAAAAGTTCCTTGATTATATCTGTGGTGTAACGAAAGCCTTTATTGAGAAAAAGACACCTGCATGGAAATCTCCAAGACAGAAGATTTCATTAACTGTGTCAGGAGAATGAGGATACCGCTCGAAATCTGTGATAATGAGTTTTGAATTTAGTCCCAAATTCCTTGAGTTCTGTGTTTACACGACCATCATGTATTGAGATTATTATTGCATTATTTTTTAATTTAGCAGTTTTTGGGGATCTGAGTTCAGCCAGTTAAACAGAATTTTTAGAACACTGAAATCCCAAGTAACAAAGTGAAAATATGTAGCAGGCCTAGATTCTTAACATATGAACAAACAAACAAAAATGACTCAATTTGTTTATCGTGTTTGGATTCCTGGGACTTGCTGTAACATGATTTAAAGGTTAAGGTTCAAGTGCTGAGGTTTATCCAGAGCACATGAAACAAGCACACATACAAAGGTCAACATAAAGAGACAAATAACAATCCTAGTCAGTCAAGTCATTCCAAATCACAATCCGAAGGCAATGAAGTAAGGTTCAGACAAAACAAGAGCATAGGAAAAACAAAAGATGAAGGAAATGCTCAGAATTGTCCTTCGGAGAATTTAAATTTGAACCAAATAACACTAACAAGTGCTCTTACATGGCATTTCTAACCCTGTTTGAGCGGGACAAAACAAGTGACTCAAATAGTCAGAAGGGATTTGTCACAAACTAGAATTAAGGGGGCAGTGACACTTGGTGGTGTGGGTTCACTTCCCAACACTTCCGGCGACCCGAGTTCAAATCCCGCCTCGTGGTCTATTCCCAGCTTCCGATTCCCTCTCTCTCATCCCATAATTTCCTGTCTCACTGTCCTATCCATAAAAAGATGCAAAAGCCCAAAAAAAGGTTGTAGTGAGAAATAACAGCAATGTTAGAGCATATTAGCATATAATATAAAGTTTTCTCCTTAGTAAATAATGTAATTGGAACTTAATGATGTTTTCATGCAACCGTGTCATCCACATATCCAAACTGGACAACATAGCTTACTTTTGAGTCTCCATCTCTCATCTAACTTTTCCCCCATAATGTGGTTTCTGTTTACTCAACAGAGAAGATGTTCTCCTCCCACGGTTGCTTTCTCAGGGTAAGAATGGAGCAGATCGGTGGCTCCACCCACAGTCATCCACAACCCAGTTCTGTTATGTACCACAAGATAAGGTTTAATTTTATGTAAGAGATGTTTTGTTAGATAACAATAATAGATTATGCATTTTATGATTCAGAAAATTCCCATCTGCCACTGAAGTATTACATGTTTGTGACATGAGAGTTAAGCATCTCTAGAGAAAGTTATTGACTTTAAAAACATTTTCAATCTGAAGACTTCTCAGAATTGAAATGGTGTATTAGCTGACCTGTTATGACCAGAAAAGTCCAAGCATGCAAATTTCTAATTTTAGAGTTATGCTACAATACTTCAGTTGATATGTTGACCCAATTGTGCACATACACAAACAGACACATAATGGAATTCTTTCACTTTCCTCAAGGATGACTGGTGCAGTTTCTGGTCTCATCTGAATAACTGAGATGCAGGATTTAAAACATTAATCCAAGCCTGATCATGCTCACGTGACTCTAGTTTAGAGGCCGAGCATAGTACATAACCATTCCAAAAAAGTTGAATAAACTGTGCGATTAGTATACATCCTCAAAAACTTGTACCTTCAGTACTTTTTATGTACTTCTCAGATATAAACTTTTTTTTACAATTACACTTCAGTTGACATGGAGAAAGTATATTTGGCCCAAACGTATACTCAATTCTTTTGCGAAAGATACACTTCAAGTCTACTCAGATTACAGTTCAAGATTTATTTGAATAAAAATAAATACTTCAGTAGAACACAGTAGCATACTTAAAATGCAAATATTAGGTATATATAGAAAACAATATATTACTTGTAGTTTTATTAATTTAAAAACTAGTTAAATATTTAACAAACTAAACAAGTACTTTACTGAAAGTATACTAAGAACATGAACCACTCTTCTAAACAATGGTAACCACAAAATTGAAAAATATGTCAAACTCTTCTAAATATCTAAGAGAAGTGAACATTAAAAACTAACAAGTCTTTAACTTTACTAAAAACATATAAAATAATCATATTTTCTTTTATTTACTCTCCCAATGCAGTCTGACGCAAAGCATGCTGGGAATTGGAAATCCTTCTTGAACAATTGTGTTGAATTAACGTGTTTAAATTAAGTAAATTGAACAAGGAGCCAATACATTTTTTGATTTTTAGTCAAAGTTAATAAAAATAATCATTATACTTTACTCAAAAGTAAAAAAGTCGAAGTAACTTAAAATATTTAAGTAAGTATAACTTTTTTATAAAATTAAGTTTACTTTACTTAATCTGTTTGATTATTTTGAACATTTGGGTTTACAGTGTATACGGTTACACAAAGTATTATTAAAAGGTATACTTTTATACACTAAAGGTAGGCCAATTTAGTCTTGTACCACAGAGCTGGAATTTATTAACAGTACATCAAGAAATAGACATCACGTTCAAGTTTCCAATTTTATTATCATTAAAGAGCCTGGATGGTGATTGGACAATTAAACAATCCGACCACTCTAAAACGCTTAACACAGTTACAGTTATGACATGACATACCTATTCACACAGCCGCTGTTTTTATTACAAGCACTATAGTCACATTAAAACGATTTCAGATACTCTAACAACGTGGGATGAATATTTACATAAATTAGCCAGACATCTTGCACTTTTGATTGCTTAAAGCATTGCGAGTCTCAAAAACATCTTAATTATCACAAGCATTTATTTACTGTATCCTTTTGTTGCGGCAATCTAAGAGGAAAGGGAGAAATCTAGATTCTACACCTGTTCTGTCTCTGGAGAGCACGAGGAAGTGCAAGTGTGCTAATTTGACCGAACTCACACCTATCCGTCTATCTCCACGAGTGCACTTTCTGTCTGTCTTTCTCACACACACAGTCTCTTCAGACGTAAACACGATGTTTCCTCATCTCACCCTCTCTCTGTATTGACACCCCACCGGGAGCTGCCATGGAAACGGAATCAGATATAAGATTTCACTCCTCAATAAATGCAGTGATGAGAAAGGGAGAGAAAGATGGACGACTGGAGATGCAAAAACAGCAGTAGGGAGCGAGAGAGCTACTAATTATCTCCTCTTGCACTCCTGGGAGGATTTTATTTCATATGGCGTAAGACGTATGAATATAACCATGAGTACAAATTCATATTTCAGATATGAAATAACTTTGATGCCTGTTCAAGGTGAAATATGACATCATGGGTGTGATTTTGCCAATTTTTTCACTTCATTAGCACAATCTGCCTAAAAAGAGGAAGAGAAAGACAGGCGGACGGTGAAAGCGAGAGAGTGCGCTTTGCATTAAATGAAAGGATGTTAACAAGCATCACACTTGTTCTGTTCCCTCTCAGTCTGCCTGTGATGTTGCTAGAATAAATTACTTTTTTGTGTACGCTGAGAATGTTCACCTCACTTCACATTTTGTGGTAAAGAAGCTTTTATTCAATCTCTGCTGCGGCCCTGAAGTCAACATGGATTAGAATCCTGGAGATTAATTTTTTTGTTTGACCAATAGGAGACATTTAAATTCAATCTCATAGAACCAGCCCTCTTGAGGTCAGTGTATGTTCAATTGCTAACTGTTACATGTGATATAGTGCATAAAAACTATTTCATAAAACTAATTTTGTTATACTATAATGATCCTAAATCAAAACTATTTGGCCATACAGGTTGTGCTCCAAAACGACATGCTAATGGACAAGTGAATATACATCATTGCACATACTGTACGTCATCACCTTCATGAAATTGGCTGTGATTTGTGATTACCTGTTGTGTATCTACTTTGGCATGACCTTTCTACACAACAGCAGCCTCTAATTTCAAGACCAATGTTTCAGCATGAATGAACTTTTCACACATGATCTTTCAAATCAACAGCCGTGTACTGGCTTAATGCATCTCTTGCATATCTGACATGTGGATTTTTGTCAAACAGACACCACACAGTTACAAGTAAAAGGATTAGGAAAAATAAAATCAACTTTCGATTAATATTAGAATGGGATGTAGACTTACCACAAGCCCAAGGACTCTTATCTTAATGTTTGTTTATGTTTAATGACAACATCGATACGATCAGTGATAGCTTTTAAAGTGAACCCAGTTTTGAGGTTGTTTTTGAAACAACTTTCATGCTATAGTGCATATGGGTACATGACTAGGTCATACAGTACAGACATTTCCTCTAGTGATTTAGTTTGTAAGTCATTGTTACTGTGCTTGAACCTTTTTGCATGTTACAGCTGTAAATGGGCAATTCCATCCCATAAAAAAAAATTACCAGAGGTTTTTACCATTCTGATAAGTCAGACATCTTTATTTGGGGTTGTGTTGTCCCTCAAAAATTTTGTATCACATTCATAACACATGAATTTTTCCCTCTTTCAAAAACAAAACTTAGACACTTATTTTCTGGACTCTATCATCAGGGGTTTGGGGAAATATAAGCAGATATTTCCAACACTGATAATAAATACATTTATATTTCAAGTTTTGATTGAAAATGTCACATCCATAACGGTGGAATTGCCCAAATATACATGTGAAGGAAAAAACAAGGAATAAACGATGTGAAAAATAAAGGCACAGTTTCACAGACAAGGGTTAGCTTAAACCGGGACCATGCCTTAGTTAAATAAGGATATTCAAGCCGCTTCTATAAAAATGCTATGATAAATGCAAAAATGTAATAATAAAAATCTGGGCCAAAATGTAATAATAAAATCACCACCTCAAAATGCCTCAAATCAAAAACAATGATCAAGATATTATAACATTATCAAAGTTGACACATAAAACATTTTAAAAACATTGACCAAAGGTTGAGAACTATACTTCCAGTTAAAAGCATAAAACGCAATAGCAGAAAATCGACAAATATCTGGTTAAAAATAAAAGCAGCAACTTACATGGTTCCTACAGTAACTGTGGCCGGTTTTGCAAAAACAACTTAAATTTTTTAAAAGGACAACAATGTTGCCATTAAAATTCCATTAAGGATACACCACATTAAATAGCACACTTTAAACAAAACTACATCATTTCTATGCCAACAAGCCAGATATAAACCTACTGGGAGAGTTTCCTATTGTAGCACACCTGCAGTAAATAAAGAGCTGGTGGGAATGAGTGCAACTGAGTAAAAGACAATATACAAATAATTTATTAAAATACTCAAAATCACATTAATTAGTAAATTAAAGGTAATGCATTATAGATATAAATAATATAATATACACAATTTATATCTAAATAAAGATTTGCGTCCTTTATGTTTTTAAAGTGTTTTATAAAAGCAATAAGTCATTTAAAGCTGACGCCACATTTCTAATAAAATTTTGATCATGCAGCAAAACCCATTGAGCACCACATGTTCAGCGTTTGCTTTACAAGTGAGACGTCTTTCATTTGAATTCTTCTGGGGATGGACAGGCGTACAGTACTTATGTACAGTCAGTTCATGAACTTGTGCATTGTTTCTCTTGGTCTTCTGCCATTCGAACCGTAGGGAACTGAATATTTTCAGCAGATGAACATCTGAATCATCAACTCGGTTGAAAAGATGTTTTAAAGGCAACTGAATGTTTACGCCCAGAGCTGTAATTGCACTTTTAACCCAGACATCCCCCACGCATCATTCTATGCACTCTTTATGTGGCTATTTTTACAAATTAGACCCGTCTCATTTTAAAGTGTTTGAGATGAAAAATCTAATTCTGTCACATCTATGCATGGGAACGGGGGTGTGGAGCGTGTTATTGGCGGGCCGACTCGAGCCCTGAAGGAGTGACCTGCTGTACAGGGAAGGTTAGTCAAGCTCCCTGTGGGAATAATGTCCCTCTCTGTTTGACAGTCGGGCTGTGTGATTCATATTTGCTCATGAATTTGTTTACTTTGTTTAACAGTGTCTGATGTCTACAGTGCATGACTGGACCGGGGGCCGGTCATGTTTAGGGTCAGGGAGGGTATTTTCAGAAATTTAGCTGGGGAGTGTTTGTTTTTGTAAGCTGCAAATTCAGTGCAATTTAGAAGGAAACGTGCATCTTATAATATAATGCAATAACAACTATATACATAGGCTATTCTAATAATGTTTTTTCATTGTTTGTAACCATGTTGCTAGGGAGTTTTGGGTGCTTGCTTGGTGTTGAATTACTGGCTCAGGTCAAAAGAACCTACATCACAATACCTATGATATTCTAGTTCCTGTTTCGTTGTCCCTCCAGTTATAAATGATTATGTATCTTTCAATATTATTCACGTCTACAGTTCTAGTCTGAGACTAGCACCATAAAAAATAAACTACAAGTTAACAACAAGCTGTTCCTGCATATTCACTATATTTACGTATTAAAGTGATAGTTCACCCACTCATAGTTCTCAGAATGCAGAAGATATTTTGAAGAATGTTAGCTGGCACCTATTAACTTCCATTGTTTTTGTGTCCATTCAATAGAAGTGAATGGGTGCTGTTCTGTGTTCAGCAGAAGAAAGTCTAACAGGTTTGAAATGACAAGAGGATGAGAACTTTATCTCTTTAGATCCATGATGTTTACTGGTATTTTTAATAAAATATAAAAATTATTTTAAACATACGCCTACTCGAACATCTCCGGGGTAAAAACGTAGTATGTCAAGCTCCTAGAAACTGAAAATAAGTTACAAGGCAGATTTCATAATACATTTATAGTCTCCGTCAAACAAACAAACAAATTGGGAATAAATAAAAATAGAAGAAAAACAGTTTCCCACCCTCCTATAACCCCGCACATATTTTCTGTGTTTTAGATTTCCCTCGGCTATATTTTCCATGAACTAATAGCTAATGCTTACAAGCTATAAATCCACTGCCTGCATCATTTATGATGTCCAATGGAGAGCCATTTACGCTTTAGCATGTCTGATAAAGTGCTCGGCTATTTTAGCAGGTAGAGGTTAAAAGTTTTGGTGGGATGGAGGAGGTGAGGTGATGGTTAATTGGCCTGAGTCAGTGTTCCACTACACTGAACACTGCAGTAACCTGGAAGGATGTGAACCAAGAGAATGAGAGAGAGAGAATTTAAAGTCACAAATAAACATCCTCATTTAAAAACAGTTATTAAACTGTTTATTGCTTTCATTCAGAACCTGCTCGTGCTCCTTCAAATGTGCAATAATTCAGCAGATCTGGAATCAAAAACACAACCTTCAAAACATCCGTAAATGAGTGCAACACATCAATCCTGCAAAGAGTGGACTGTACATCTCTGAAAACTGTTCAATAACAAACCCTGATGAGCAAAGCCCAGATTCCTTTGAATCTGAATTGCTTGTTACTCTCAGCGGGAGATAAGAAAAGCGACGATGATGTCTGCCACCCGTGCATTTGGTCATCAAACATAATTAATGTCAATTTCCAACGAATCAAAGTTTGAGCTGGTCTCCACTCTGGTTATCTTTGAGATGAATAGCGGTACGTCACGTGTGAAGTGTGTTTTCTCTCTGACACGGTTTCGCAGAGAGAAATCAATAGTGACAAATTGACAAAAAGTTGTGGTTAGTACTTTGAGCGTATGCATGTGGGCGTGTTTATAAAACCGCCTGACATCCATATTACGAAAGTATACATGGTGATAACCAGTTTCCTCTTCCTGTTGATGCCCGCGGTTTTTTCTTTACAAAAAACAATCAGTGTGTTTTTCCGTGAGCAACGTGGATAAGATTTTATAGGTAATTATGAAGCGTTCTGCTCGGCACCTCAGGAGCACAACTCTACAGAATTTCCGAGCTTCTCGTGTTATGAAGAGGCGAGATTGCGGTCCCTGGAAAATTTGAATAAGCCCCTAAAGGCTAAATTTGTGAAATTTGATCAAACGTTATTAGCACAAAGCTGCTCACTTGCTTCCAAAAATCAAAGGAGTTTAATTTTGTGTTTGTGACGAATGAAGCCTGTGGAAAACCACCAAGTTGTTCCCCGTGATTATCTGTGATTAATTACATGAATCAGACTATTGCCAAGAATCATTACGCTCACTGAAGTCAAAGACTGATTTATATTTGCCGTGATTTTCAATCTCTCCTCGGAAATCCAAATGTAGCTTAAACCCTACCAGCATGTGTCTTCTGTTTGAAGTCACCGCATTGTGACAGTGGATTGTCTGTGTTTGCACCACAGCTAAAATGTGTTTCATTTTTCTGCTGATAGCCCGGTGAACCCCCCCCGACCCCCACCATGTTTCTAATTAAACTTATGGCTGGTCCCTCACTGCCTCCACATGCATTGTAGAGTGTTCCACGGCACCGTGGGTAATCCTCAGAAAAGGGGCTTAGAGATTTTCAAGGGAGGCTTCTTCAAACTAGCCAGCATCACCTTATCCACACTCACACGGCGATGGGGATAAATGAATTTCTGGAACGGGCTCCTCACACACAGGCTCAATCTTAAATTCAATTTATGCACACACGCACACATCCATACAGATGTGGTTTTCAAACAGAGATCATTACCATGTAATGAAAACTGCTTTCCATGTGACTCCCTGTGCTGAAATGTATTGAACTTAAGGAAAACAGTGGGGGAGGTGGATAAGAAAAAGAGACACGAGAGAAAGAGGAAGCGTTCTGCAGTTATCGTGTTTAAGATGATGGAACGGTCAGCGGAAATGCACGTTTTCAAGAGAGAACTTACCAGATGGCCTTCACCCTGAGGTCATATAGAGATGACAAAAAAACCTTCTGTCATTATAAAGTCGACCAATACACAAGTACACAAAGATTAAATATAATCCCAAAAGGCTTCACATGTCAGTTTATGTGCGTGGCAAAGACTCATTTCCAGAGATTTGGGGGATTTAGGAAGATGGATAAAAGTTCAATGAGGTAAAAAGACCTTTCAAAGTTCACTCGTGTGACAAAGACATTTACACAGACACCAAAAATTGAATTTCTGCACGTTTGCTCACCATTAACGTCATAGTATGATAAAGAGCAGTCTGGACATTTCCATAATATTCCGATCTAAAGCCACCAGACGGATCCCTTTCATATACAATTCCGCACACAAAATGGCTGTGTTTAAAACCTGAAATATGTATGAAGACTACATGAAGTGCACAGATGTTATCGTGAAGAAACGTGCGAAGGAAACACGTGTAAATAGCTGTTTGGGTAATCACAGTCAAATCTAGAGAGGTAACCTGGAGACGCGGCTCTTCACCGAGATCTACTAATCGAATTCAATGAGAATGAAATTCAGGATGGAGAACGGAGTCCTGAACAGCCTGTTCTATTAGAACACAACAAGACGAGAGCACAACTCCAGATGTCACAGTCTCTCAATGGGACAGAGAAACGGACAGAGTAAATGAGAGGGAGTGAGGGAGTGAGGCTGAATCACAGATGGTGGCGAGGGCCGTGGGGATTAGGAATTTAACATGAGTCCTTTTACGACACTTCAAAAAACACTTTTCAAAAATAGAAGAGAGTCACACGCATGCCAGGTTTCCTGAATATCAACAAGGGCAAATGCGACTTTGCTTCTATCTTCACCGCGGAGTCATTATTGCCTGCAGAGCTCAGAGCTCATACATCAGGTACAGAACTCTGTATTTTTGGCCTGTTGGGTTGATGAGATGAAATCCAAGGGGGATGATTATAAACATTGTTTGTAGATTTATAATTTAACACGTCCAGTCATTTTTTTGTTCGATTATTAAGCGGAAATAAATAAAGAACTCTTGAAAGAACCCTTGAAATTACCAGATGGCTGTGACCCAGGGCCATATAAACAGAAAAATGAAGAATGACCCTTGACATGTTTTTGTTGACCGGCTCATGTCCAGAGGATACAATTAGACACACAATCTGTAGATTTGTATTACAAATATGAGAGACTATTTAAAAAAAAATATATATATTTGTTTCTAAACTGCAAATTTTTTTTGAATGCTTTTGAAGGCATAATTACATAGAATTGACGTACATTAAGAGTCTCATTTATAAAGCATATAAGTAGTGATGAACATAGATTCTTATGTTTTTCTGACCTGAGCTACTCAAGCTAGTATCAAAAGTAGAAGGTCGCGGAAATCTATGTATTGATTCCTAAATATCTTATTTCATATGGTTTCATAGATTTCTAACAACGTGTAATACAAGCCCCAGAGGATCTGTAAAGCAAAGCCATTGTGACTTTGTGTGTTTGAATCCCAAGACGTCATGTTTTCCTTGAGAATACCATATGGCTTCTCTCCCACAGCACTTGTGTTTATGAGTGGCTGACATGAAATACTTTTGTAAAGTTGACATATCCTGCAGCCTGACATACGATCTACCATAGAACGCTATTTTAAAAAGCATTTTCCTGTTTTCATAATTGTAACACAAGCAGTTGCTTTGACAGAGTTTTTGTACTTTTATATATTCATTTGTCACACTGCAAATCTTTTAAAAATGAAATTTAAAAAAGGGTTCCCAGTCAAACACACATTATATTCATACAGTAAAGCTTGAACAGAACAGATCAGACCAGAACAGAATATGGAGACTAGAACATATTTACATAACAACATGCACAGTACACAGACATATATTATGTAAACACAAACTTTTGTTTGGGATGCGATTAATCGTTTGATAGCCCTACTATACATAGTCAATAGAAATATCTAATATGACTCGAGACCCCCACTGTCCTCGGAGGTGGTTAAAGTACAAAAGTTGCGCGCAACTGCACACGTGCACTTATTAGGTCTATCCAAACACGCATAATGACAGCACAAAATAACACAGTCTAACATGAAATTATTTTATATGAGTTATTTACTCATTACTTTTTGTTTTAAATAAACCATAAACTATTACTAGATGGTCAAATTTCATCTAACAGATCCGAGTGTTGATGGATGTCTTAAATCTTTTCATACCCAAGGAGGCAAGGTAGCCTTCCTGACTGTGGCGCTCCTCCGCTGGCCTCCCTACGTTGTCGTTGGTTGATACGTTTCATTTCGCAGAAAAAATATATCCTAAACTTAAAGCCTGAAAGATAACCTGCGCACATATGGAAATGTTTAACGTTGTGCTGTAAATTGACTTGCTGCCCCTCACCTAATGGGGTTACTTATGTTGTTAATGTGACATCATCACCTAAGGGGTCACGATTGAGGGAAAGGAAATTCCAAAGGCTGATGGCTTTTTATTTTTATGGTTTAATTATAAAGTAACTAATATTTTGATATCTTGTTACACTTATTGATTAAATACGCTATTTCTAATAATAATAAAAACGATTTCTGGAAATCATCTTTTGACCCCACCCCGGCGGCCTTCCGAACCCTAGGGGGGTCGGGACCCCTCCTTAGAAAACCCCTGCTATAACTCATTAGTAGCAGTTATGATTATAGGATAAAGAAAAGAGGATGATTATGGCAAGTTTACAAGTCATCATTTGTCATTTAAAACATTGCAATAAATATTGTATCATGGACTTTATACCTAGGTAATATCGTAGAATGAGATTTTGATACCGTTACATCCCTAGTAGAGAAGAGTAAAGTAGAATGGAATAGAATGGAATAGAATAGGACATATTACCTATGAATAAAATTAGGAGATTAGGATAGAACACAATAGAATGATGTATATTTAGGGTTCGAGCCCGAAGGGCTAGAAACCTATTGTATTTGTTGGTTTTATTAGGGTTCGAGCCCGAAGGGCTAGAAACCTATTGTATTTGTGGGTTTTATTAGGGTTCGAGCCCGTAGGGCAAGAAACCTATTGTATTTGTTAGTTTTATTAGGGTTCGAGCCCGAAGGGCTAGAAACCTATTGTATTTGTAAGGATTTTTAGGGTTCGAGCCCGAAGGGCTAGAAACCTATTGTATTTGTGGGTTTTATTAGGGTTCGAGCCCGAAGGGCTAGAAACCTATTGTATTTGTGGGTTTTATTAGGGTTCGAGCCCGAAGGGCTAGAAACCTATTGTATTTGTTGGTTTTATTATTAGGGTTCGAGCCCGTAGGGCAAGAAACCTATTGTATTTGTTAGTTTTATTAGGGTTCGAGCCCGTAGGGCTAGAAACCTATTGTATTTGTTGGTTTTATTCTTCTTCTTCTTCTTATTATTATTCTGCCATAAAACTGATCGTGCAGCCCAAACCGTAAGGCCGACAAAGCTGAGACTCGGTCAGATGGTAGTAGTCCTTGTCGCTACTCAGATACACGGAGCCAGCCAAATCGACCCATAGGTGGCGCTACAGCGATGACAAACGCGTTTGCGCTTGTTACTCCTTAACCGTTTGTCGCACACCCAAGTGTCTTATATCAGTGTAATCATTGGCTCCAAACTAAAAAAACGTATATCTCCGATTTCATTTCCGTCATTATAGATTTTTCGCTAATTAGCATTTTATGAAAAAAAAAAAAAATGAACTAGTCCCTGGATTTTTGCCCTATCGGAACCAAACCAACGCTGATTAATTCTTTGGAGTGTGAATATGAATAATTATCAAAAAAAAGTTGAATTTTCCATTCACGGCCGTTAGGTGGCGCTAAAACGTCCAAACCGGAAGTGGCAGATTTGGCTAAAACGGCCATAACTCGTGAACTGTTTGAGATATCTTCATGGGGCTTGGAACATATGTGTAGACCCTCAATCCGGGGACACAATAAAAAAACTGCGGCGTTTGGCAACTAGGTGGCGCTATAATTTGAATGAGCTAGAAAATGGCTATAACTACGCAACCCTTTGCCCGAATGACTATATATTTGGTATGGTGGGTCTTTGTCTCATGCTACATGAACATCTAAAACTACATTGGCGTATCTCAAAAAACATGGCCGCCATTGGTCAATGAAGTTTGAGCGCTCATTACACCAGGTTAACTGAGACCGATCAAAACGACACTCGCTGGGCTTATTCGTCTCATGGTCCTTAAGGTCTGTAAGAAATGTGAACTCATTCGGCCACTGGGGGGCGAAATAACGTTTTAGAAGTGGTTAAACAATTGTGTATCACGTGACATTTGACATATACCCAAACTATTGATATCTAATGATAGTTCTCCTTATTCTGAACAACTTTGCCTCTGGAACAACTTCTGTCGATCGAACGGTTCGTGAGTTATCGCTGATGATGTCAAAAACCTACTTTCGCAAACTAGTCGTTGGTTTTTCGACTTAACGGAACCAAAACAATGCAGATGACTTCTGTGGAAAGTGATTGTAAATAATTATCGAAAAAAAGTAGAAATTTCCTTTCACGGTCACTTAGGGGCGCAAAAATAAAAAAATGGGCGGAGCCTATCAAATTAAAATGCCCATAAATCCAGAACGGCTTAACATATCATCATGGGCCTCGGAACATATGTGTAGACCATCACTCTGAGGTCACCTACAAAAGAACATGGCGTTTGGACTCTAGGTGGCGCTCTAATAGTAAAAATGGCAAAATGTGCATGTCTTTTTGTGGCCTAGACAACTGTGTGTCACGTGACATTTGACTAATACACAAACTATTGATATCAAACGATAGATCTCCTTATTCATAACAACTTTGCCTCTTGAACCATTGATGTCTATCAAATGGTTTGTGAGTTATTGGTGATGATGTAAAAAACCTACTTTTGCAAACTTGTTTAAGGATTTTCAAGCAATGTCAAAATTTCCACCTCAGTTCATTTCTTTGGACTCTCTAGGTCAATAATCATCAAAAACATGTTGAGTTTTGTTTAGTTTTGTGACCATAACAGGGTCCTTTATTATATTAGCGTGAAACGAGTATGTTATAGGTCGCTACTCCTTAATAAATAATCCAACTGACTTGCCATTTAGTACTATTATACATATTAAGACACTTAACAAGCATGCAAAATGTTATGCTCATAGGAAGAGGCATTCCTTCATAGGAGTCAAAAAGGTGAAATATCATTCATTTCAATGGCTTTCTTATAGAGTCACCAAATCACAATGCATGTAGCTTTGATAAAGGAACGATAAAAGAGTGTGAATGCACCGCATAGTTCTGTGTGTCTTGTGTGATCGAGACTGTGCATGTGTGTGTAATGAAATGTGTCTCACAGGAAGACAGTGTTAGAAATTATATGTATTACACATTAAACGTTGCTGCATATTTAGACATCTATAATTATAGCACATTTCTGGCTGCTTTTAAGATGAGTGTTGATATATATAACACACCTTTATTAGGTACACCAGTTAAATTGCATGTTAACCCAAATTGCTACTCAGCCAGTCACATGGCAGCAACTCAATGCATTTAGACATTTAGACATGGTAAACATGACTTCCTGAAGTTCGAACCAAACATCAAAATCAGGAAGAAATGGGATTTGTCATGTGATGTGTGTGTACCAAAGAAACATAATTGAAATGGCAAGGCCTTCTAAAATATTTTTGCAGACAATGTCAATGTCCTACTGACCACAATGTATTCATGAATATGAATCAATGTATCCATTTAAAATGGTCCTAGATTTTTTATTCAATATTAATTCATCAAAACACATAAGAGGCTATTTTGAAAAATATGCATTAAATTAACAAAATAGACCTATATCTCTGCAATATAATGTCATGGAGACAAAGAAGTTACTTAGTTCTACTCATGGAAAAGTGTATTATAATATAACAGGTGACAAGCTATGCCCATAGCAACTAAACAGATTAGCTTTACAGCCATTAACACAGACCTATATTTCTGCAGTTGAATATTGTAGAGACACAGGGGTTCTGTTAATTTCACTTGTGGCTTAATGTGTTATCAATTGGCAGGTGCCATACCACACCTATAGCAACTAAACTGTTCACTTAGCAACCATTAAGCTGGACCTCTATCTCTGCAATAGAGCATCGTAGAGACAATGGGGTTGTTTTGCATGACTTGTGGTTTGATGTGTTATTAATTGGCAGGTGGCATTGCACGCCCATAGCAACCAAACGGATTAGCTTAGCAACCTTTTAGCAAGATCTATGTCTCTACAACTGTATAACACGTTTCTGACATTTTACTTGGTGTGCTAGAGTGTCGTCTGTCGTGGATCTGCTATGGTGCTATTCCTGAGCCTGGCAGACGTGCCTCAGACACCTTGAATCGCTCGAACCCGCTAAATGCTGCTTGCAGCTTTAATTCTTATTATTATTCTGCCCTAAAACTGATCGTGCAGCCCAAACCGTAAAGCCGACAGAGCTGAGGCTTGGTCAGATGGTAGTAGTCCTTGTCGCTACTCAGATACACGGAACCAGCCAAATCGACCCATAGGTGGCGCTACAGCGAGAAGAAGCGCGTTTTTGATCGATACTCCTAAACCGTTTGTCGCACACCCAAGTGTTTTACATCAGTGTAATCATTGGCTCAAAACTTAAATAACGTATATCTCCGATTTCATTTCCGGTATGCAAATTTTTCCGCTAATTTGCATTTTGTGCAAAAAAAAAAAAATGAACTAGTCCCTGGATTTTTGACCTATCGGAACCAAACCAACGCTGATGAATTCTGTGGAGTGTGAATATAAATAGTTATTGAAAAAAAGTTGAATTTTCCATTCACGGCCGCTAGGTGGCGCTAAAACGTCCAAACCGGAAGTGGCATATTTAGTTAAAATGGTCATAACTCGTCAACTGTTTGAGATATCATCATGGGGCTTGGTACGTATACGTAGACGCTTAGTCCGATGTCACATAAAAAAAAAAGCGGCGATCCGCCACCAGGTGGCGCTATAATTGGAATCAACTCAAAAATGGCTATAACTAGGCAACAGTTTGCCCGATTGACTTATTATTTGGTATGGTGTGTCTTTGTGTCATGTCCCATGACTATCGAAAAGGACATTGGCGTATCTCAAAAAACATGGCCGCCATCGGCCGATGAAGTTTGAGCACTCATTGCACCTGGTTAACAAAGGCTGATCGAAACGACACTCACTGGGCTTATTCGTCTCATGGTCCTGAAGGTCTATAAGAAACATGAACTTATTTGGCCACCGGGGGGCGTAATAACTGCTTTTGGAGTGTATAAACAACTGTGTATCACGTGACATTTGACATATACCCAAACTAATGAAATTATATAATAGCTCTCTTCATTTTGAGCAACTTTGCCTCTAGAACCACTTCTGTCGATCGAACGGTTCCTGAGTTATCGCTGATGAGGTCAAAAACCTACTTTCGCGAACTAGTCCTTGGTTTTTCAACCGATCGGAACCAAACCAATGCAGCTGACTTCTGTGGAGTGTGAATCTAAAAAGTGATTGAAAAAAAGTTAAAATTTCTTTTCACCGGCGCTTAGGGATGCCAAAACTTAAAATGGGCAAAGCCTATCACATTTAAATGGCCTTAAATCCAGAACGGCTTAACATATCATCATGGGGCTTGGGAAATATGTGTATAACGTCACTCCGAGGTCACCCACAAAAGAACGTGGCGTTTGGACACTAGGTGGCGCTATAACAGTAAAAATGGTAAAATTGATGCATATTTCATTGCTTAAACAATTATGTATCACGTGACATTTTTAATTTACACAAACTAATGATATCTTATGATAGTTCTCCTCATTCTGAACAACTTTGCCTCTTGATCCATTGATGTCATTCAAACAGTTCGCAAGTTATCGGTGATGATGTTAAAGACGTACATTTGCATACTTATTTTAGGTCTTTCAAGCAATTTCCAAATTTCCACCACAAAACAAATCTCTGGACACTCTAGATAAATAATTATCAAAGACATGTTGAACTTTTTCATTTGTGTGGCCATAACAAGGTCCTTTATTATATTAACCTCAAAAGTCTACCTGAAAGCTCGCTGCTCCTTGATGAATAATCCAACTGACTTGCCATTAAGTACTATTATACATATTATGACACTAAACAAGCATGCAAAATGTGAAGGTCATCGGAAGAGGCATGCCTTCATAACAGTCAAAAAGGTGAAATATCATTCATTCAAATGGATTTTTTAGAGTCAGCAGATCACAATGCATGAAGCTTTGAAAAAATATTTTTGCGGCTGTGTTCACTGTCCACTGTAACGCCTTGCAGTCTTGTGCACTGCAGTGTGTATTATATGTGCATACGTGTGCATGTATTTCATATTCTGTGTTTTTTTGTTTGTGTGTATGTGTGTGTGAGTGTGTATTTATGGATATTATGTCTCTGTGTATAATAAGAGTGTGCATGTACTGTATAGTTCTGTGTATCGTGTGTGATTGAGACTGTGCATGTGTGTTGAATGAAACGTGTCTCACAGGAAGACAGTGTTAGAAATATAATGTATTACACATTTAACGTTGCTCCTTATTTACACATCTATAAATATAGCACATGTCTGGCTGCTTTTATGATGCTGTGTTGATATATATATATATATATATATACAACACCCAAACATCAAAATGGGATATACTGTATTATGTGAGGTATGTGTTTACAAAATAAGCACCATTTAAATGGCACGGCACTCTAGAATATTATGAATAAGAATCAATGTATCTATATAAGATGCTCCTGGCCTTAAGCCTTAATTTTTTTATACACGTCTATCATAATGTATGGCAGGTGCCATGCCACATCCATAGCAACTAAACAGGTTAACTTAGCAGCCATTAAGCTAGACCTATATCTCTGGAACAGAACATAGTAGAGACATGGGAATTGGTTCAATGCACTCGTCCCTTACGTTTTATCGGTTTACACCTGTTTTTGCATATGACTGTAAGCATGCGTGGTCTGTATTAACCGTTGCTGACCATTTCTTTCATTTTTCTGGTTATGGGTAAGTGTCATCTGTTGCGGATGTCTTATGGTGCGATTCCTGACCATAGTCAGCGAATTCAGTCGACCTTGGTCCCCTTACACTGCTCGAACCCGATGATTACTGCTTGCAGTTATATTTAGGGTTCGAGCCCGAAGGGCTAGAAACCTATTGTATTTGTTAAGATTTTTATTCTTCTTCTTCTTCTTATTATTATTCTGCCATAAAACTCATCGTGCAGCCCAAACCGTAAGGCCGACAGAGCTGAGACCTGGTCAGATGGTAGTAGTCCTTGTCGCTACTCAGATACACGGAGCCAGCCAAATCGACCCATAGGTGGCGCTACAGCGATGACAAACGCGTTTGTGCTTGTTACTCCTGAACCGTTCGTCGCACACCGAAGTGTCTTATATCAGTGTAATCACTGGCTCAAAACTAAAAAAACGTATATCTCCGATTTCATTTCCGTCATTATAGATTTTTCGCTAATTAGCATTTTATGAAAAAAAAAAAAAATGAACTAGTCCCTGGATTTTTGCCCTATCGGAACCAAACCAACGCTGATGGATTCTGTGGAGTGTGAATGTAAATAGTTATTGAAAAAAAGTTGAATTTTCAATTCACGATTGCTAGGTGGCGCTAAAACGTCCAAACCGGAAGTGGCATATTTAGTTAAAATGGTCATAACTCGTCAACCGTTTGAGATATCTTCATGGGGTTTGGTACGTATACGTAGACGCTCAGTCCGAGGTCACATAAAAAAATAAGCGGCGATCCGCCACTAGGTGGCGCTATAATAGGAATCAACTCAAAAATGACTATAACTAGGCAACAGTTTCCCCGATTGACTTATTATTTGGTATGGTGTGTCTTTGTGTCATGTCCCATGACTATCAAAAAGGACATTGGTGTATCTCAAAAAACATGGCCGCCATCGGCCGATGAATTTTGAGCACTCATTGCACCGGGTTAACAAAGGCTGATCGAAACGACACTGACTGGGCTTATTCGTCTCATGGTCTTGAAGGTCTGTAAGAAATATGAACTTATTCGGCCACCGGGGGGCGTATTAACGCTTTTGGAGTGCAAAAACAACTGTGTATCACGTGACATTTGACATATACCCAAACTAATGAAATTATATGATAGCTCTCTTCATTTTGAGCAACTTTGCCTCTAGAACCACTTCTGGCGATCGAACGGTTCCTGAGTTATCGCTGATGAGGTAAAAAACCTACTTTCGCGAACTAGTCCTTGGTTTTTCAACCGATCGGAACCAAACCAATGCAGCTGACTTCTGTGGAGTGTAAATCTAAAAAATTATTGAAAAAAAGTTAAAATTTCATTTTCACCGGCGCTTAGGGATGCCAAAACTTAAAGTGGGCAAAGCCTATCACATTTAAATGGCCTTAAATCCAGAACGGCTTAACATATCATCATGGGGCTTGGGAAATATGTGTATAACGTCACTCCGAGGTCACCCACAAAAGAACGTGGCGTTTGGACAATAGGTGGCGCTATAACAGTAAAAATGGTAAAATTGATGCGTATTTCATTGCTTAAACAATTATGTATCACGTGACATTTTTAATTTACACAAACTAATGATATCATATGATAGTTCTCCTCATTCTGAACAACTTTGCCTCTTGATCCATTGATGTCAATCAAACAGTTCGCGAGTTATTGGTGATGATGTTAAAGACGTACATTTGCATACTTATTTTAGGTCTTTCAAGCAATTTCCAAATTTCCACCACAAAACAAATCTCTGGACACTCTAGATAAATAATTATCAAAGACATGTTGAACTTTTTCATTTGTGTGGCCATAACAGGGTCCTTTATTATATTAACCTCAAAAGTCTACCTGAAAGCTCGCTGCTCCTTGATGAATAATCCAACTGACTTGCCATTAAGTACTATTATACATATTAAGACACTAAACAAGCATGCAAAATGTGAAGGTCATCGGAAGAGGCATGCCTTCATAACAGTCAAAAAGGTGAAATATCATTCATTCAAATGGATTTTTTAGAGTCAGCAGATCACAATGCATGAAGCTTTGAAAAAATATTTTTGTGGCTGTGTTCACTGTCCACTGTAACGCCTTGCAGTCTTGTGCACTGCAGTGTGTATTATATGTGCATACGTGTGCATGTATTTCATATTCTATGTTTTTTTGTATGTGTGTGTGTGTGAGTGTGAGTGTGAGTGTGTATTTATGGATATTATGTCTCTGTGAATAATAAGAGTGTGCATGTACTGTATAGTTCTGTGTGTCGTGTGTGATTGAGACTGTGCATGTGTGTTGAATGAAACGTGTCTCACAGGAAGACAGTGTTAGAAATATAATGTATTACACATTTAACGTTGCTCCATATTTACACATCTATAAATATAGCACATGTCTGGCTGCTTTTATGATGCTGTGTTGATATATATATATACATACACAACACCCAAACATCAAAATGGGATATACTGTATTATGTGAGGTATGTGTGTACAAAATAAGCACCATTTAAATGGCATGGCACTCTAGAATATTATGAATAAGAATCAATGTATCTATTTAAGATGCTCCTGGCCTTAAGCCTTAATTTTTTTATACACGTCTATCATAATGTATGGCAGGTGCCATGCCACATCCATAGCAACTAAACAGGTTAACTTAGCAACCATTAAGCTAGACCTATATCTCTGGAACAGAACATAGTAGAGACATGGGAATTGGTTCAATGCACTCGTCCCTTACGTTTTATCGGTTTACACCTGTTTTTGCATATGACTGTAAGCATGCGTGGTCTGTATTAACCGTTGCTGACCATTTCTTTCATTTTTCTGGTTATGGGTAAGTGTCATCTGTTGCGGATGTCTTATGGTGCGATTCCTGACCATAGTCAGCGAATTCAGTCGACCTTAGTCCCCTTACACTGCTCGAACCCGATGATTACTGCTTGCAGTTATATTTATTATTATACTTCTTCCCTAAAACTGATCGGGCAGCCCAAACCGTAAGACCGACAGAGCTGAGACTCTGTCAGATGGTAGTAGTCCTTGTCGCTACTCAGATACACGGAACCAGCCAAATCGACCCATAGGTGGCGCTACAGCGATGACAAACGCGCTTGCGCTTGTTACTCCTAAACCGTTTGTCGCACACCCAAGTGTCTTATATCAGTGTAATCACTGGCTCAAAACTTAAAAAACGTATATCTCCGATTTTATTTCCGTCATTATAGATTTTTCGCTAATTAGCATTTTATGAAAAAAAAAAAAAATGAACTAGTCCCTGGATTTTTGCCCAATCGGAACCAAACCAACGCTGATGAGTTCTGTTGAGTGTAAATGTAAATAATTATTGAAAAAAAGTTGAATTTTCAATTCACGGTCGCTAGGTGGCGCTAAAACGTCCAAACCGGAAGTGGCATATTTAACTAAAGTGGCCATAACTCGTGAACTGTTTGAGATATCTTCATGGGGCTTGGAACATATGTGTAGACCCTCAATCCGGGGTCACAATAAAAAAACTGCGGCGTTTGGCCACTAGATGGCGCTATAATAGGAATCAACTCAAAAATGGCTATAACTAGGCAACTTTTTGCCCGATTGACTTATTATTTGGTATGGTGTGTCTTTGTGTCAAGACCCATGGCTATCAAAAAGGACATTGGCGTATCTCAAAAAACATGGCCGCCATCGGCCAATTAAGTTTGAGCACTCATTACACCGGGTTAACAAAGGCTGATCGAAACGACACTCACTGGGCTTATTCGTCTCATGGTCCTGAAGGTCTGTAAGAAACATGAACTTATTCGGCCACCGGGGGGCGTAATAACGCTTTTGGAGTGCATAAACAACTGTGTATCACGTGACATTTGACATATACCCAAACTATTTATATCATATGATAGGACTCCTTTTTCTGAGCAACTTTGCCTCTAGAACCACTTCTGTCGATCGAACGGTTCGTGAGTTATCGCTGATGATATCAAAAACCTACTTTCGCAAACTAGTCGTTGGTTTTTAAACCGATCGAAACCAAAACAATGCAGATTACTTCCGTGGAACGGGATTGTAAATAATTATTGAAAAAAAGTATAAATATCCTTTCACGGTCGCTTAGGGGCGCCAAAATACAAAAATGGGCGGAGCCCATCACATTTAAATGGCCATAAATCCAGAACGGCTTAACATATCATCATGGGGCTCGGGAAATATGTGTATACCATCAATCCGAGGTCACCTACATGAGAACGTGGCGTTTGGACACTAGGTGGCGCTATAAAAGTAATAATGGCAAAATGTACATGTCTTTTGGTGGCCTAGACAGCTGTGTGTCACGTGACATTTGACTAATACACAAACTATTGATATCAAACGATAGATCTCCTTATTCATAACAACTTTGCCTCTTGAACCATTGATGTCTATCAAATGGTTTGTAAATTATTGGTGATGATGTAAAAAACATACTTTTGCAAACTTGTTAAAGTATTTTCAAGCAATTTCAAAATTTCCACCTCAGTTCATTTCTTTGGACTCTCTAGGTCAATAATCATCAAAAACGTGTTGAGTTTTTTTTAGTTTTGTGACCATAACAGGGTCCTTTATTATATTAGCGTGAAACAAGTATGCTATAGGTCGCTACTCCTTAATAAATAATCCAACTGACTTGCCATTTAGGACTATTATACATATTATGACACTTAACAAGCATGCAAAATGTGATGCTCATAGGAAGAGGCATTCCTTCATAAGAGTTAAAAAGGTGAAATATCATTCATTTCAATGGCTTTCTTATAGAGTCACCAGATCACAATGCATGTAGCTTTGCTAAAGAAACGATGAATATGTATAGGATAAAGGTGTGTAGTGTGCGTGTGTGTGTGTTTCTGGATATCATTTCCCTCTGTATCATAAGAGTGTGAATGCACTGTATAGTTCTGTGTGTCTTGTGTGATCGAGACTGTGCATGTTTGTGGAATGAAATGTGTCTCACAGGAAGACAGTGTTAGAAATATAATGTATTACACATTAAACGTTGCTGCATATTTACACATCTATAAATATAGCACACGTCTGGCTGGTTTTAAGATGCTGTGTTGATATATATATTCAACACACCTTTATTAGATAAAACCAGTTTAATTGCATGTAAACCCAAATTGCTACTCCGCTAGTCACATGGCAGAAACTCAATGCATTTAGGCATTTAGACATGGTAAACATGACTTCCTGAAGTTCAAACCAAACATCAAAATTGAGAAGAAATGGGATATTTCATGTGAGGTGTGTGTTCCAAAGAAACATAATTGAAATGGCACAGCCTTCTAAAATATTATTGCAGACAATGTCAATGTCCTACTGACCACAATGTATTCATGAATATGAATCAATGTATCCATTTAAAATGGTCCTAGATTTTTTATTCAATATTAATTCTTCAAAACACAAAAGAGGCTATTTTGAAAAATAGGCATTAAATTAACAAAATAGACCTATATCTCTGCAATCGAATGTCATAGAGACAAAGAAGTTGCTTTGTTCTACTCATGGAAAAGTGTATTATAATATGACAGGTGACAAGCTATGCCCATAGCAACTAAACCGATTAGCTTGACAATCATTTACACCGACCTATATCTCTGTAGTTGAATATTGTAGAGACACAGGGGTTCGGTTCCTTTCACTTGTGGTTTAATGTGATATCAATTGGCAGGTGCCATACCACACCCTAGCAACTAAACATTTAACTTAGCAACCATTAAGCTAGACCTCTATCTCTGCAATAGAGCATCGTAGAGACAATGGGGTTGTTTTGCATGACTTGTGGTTTGATGTGTTATTAATTGGCAGGTGCCATTCCACGCCCATAGCAACCAAACGGATTAGCTTAGGAACCTTTTAGCAAGATCTATGTCTCTGCAACTGTATTACACGTTTCTGACATTTTACTTGGTGTGCTAGAGTGTCGTCTGTCGTGGATCTGCTATGGCGCTATTC
The DNA here is from genome assembly GCA_008369825.1 of Triplophysa tibetana. Lineage (NCBI taxonomy): Eukaryota > Metazoa > Chordata > Actinopteri > Cypriniformes > Nemacheilidae > Triplophysa > Triplophysa tibetana. The sequence goes on along the minus strand of SOYY01000159.1, from coordinate 73 downwards.
CTGAGCCTGGCAGACGTGCCTTAGACACCTTGAATCGCTCGAACCCGCTAAATGCTGCTTGCAGCTTTAATTA